>VXBB01004040.1:61659-212758 GCA_013399915.1 Illadopsis cleaveri | reverse complement strand
TTTTTCACAGGAAGAGTGGTAAAGTACTGGAATGGTTTGCCCAGGGAGGTGGTGGAGTCACCATCCCTGGATGTGTTTAAAAAAAGACTGGATGTGGCACTTGGTGCCGTAATCTAGTTGAAGTGTTGGAGCATGGGTTGGACTCGATGATCTTGAAGGTCTCTTCCAACCTAGAAATTCTGTGATTCTGTGATATCCTGTATGTATTTAATTTTTTCATTCAAGGAATAAGTTAAATATCTGATTTCTTTTTTTATTGAGGGCAAATATTAACTAAGTTCCAGCACTGGACATTTTTAGATAGTAAATATTTTGTATACATATAATGAAAATTGCTGCATCTTCACTAGAAGAAAGTGCACAGGCTCTGTATTAACTTGTTGCAGTGGCACAGTCTATTGAGTGATACTGGATGCTACAGCCTGCATATGCTTTGTAGGTGCAATGCTACCAATTCCAAATGATCCAAGAAAAAGTGCTGTTCCTCCTTAAGGTAACAAAGGTTTTATATGTAACAAGAGGTGGCATCTAGGATTTAGAACTCTATGGACCTTTGACCTGGCCTGTTAGAAAAAGTACCCTAGTGAGAACCCCTGAGGTGTGGAACAAAAGAACATCATTACTTGAGCCACTGAGGTGTGAAACAATAGCATCAATATTCAGAAAACCAAGCCATCTCAGAGAGAGAAACCAAATCATAGACCTAAACAATGAACTATCATCATAACATGAAAACTAACGTAGATATGGAGAAGTGGTTACTGAAGTGCTATCTGGTAATTTTTTGAATTTGCTTTTCGGTAACTTGACAAAAATATTGAGCAAATAAAGTGAAAAAATTTGTGAAACACAATCCACTTAATCAAATTGAGAGAGGACTGTAAACACGGTCCATGGTTCTGAAATATCTGACTGATGCGATAGGAGATTAAATTAAAGCTTAAAAATTGTAGGTAACTGAGAGAGAGATAATGAAGAAGGGAGAAGGACAACAAACCATGAGTTCAGTCTCCTGTGGTCCAAATTAACTCCATCAGCTGGGCTTTGTGAGTAAAACTCATGTAACTTCTCGCTGTCCATTGTGTATTTCATTAACAAAAATACAAAGCAACATGCTCATTAAAATCCAGTAGAAATAAAGGCTCTGATAACTCAAGATAGGCTATCAATAGTTGTGGAAAGCTTGCCTAAGATGAATGGGATTTTCAAACTAAGAAAGTATTTTAGGTAAAGTATAAAAGTAAGAAAGATAATCAGGACCTTCTAGTATATCTCACAAAGCAAGAAGGAACATGGAGTTGTATTAAGAAACATGCAGAACTGACAGGAAGATATACTTCTCATAAAACGTTTGATTGACCTATGAAATACATAATGAGAATGAATACTTTAGTGTGTTTTTTTCTTCATATGAATATAAAAGCGATAAAGGACTAGAAAAATTAAGAATGAAATTATTCCTAAGAGACATACAAATTGTATACTTAGGCCTTAGAATAAAATATCCAAGTATTACTGAGTAGGAAGAGTTTAAGTTGGAAAACAAGTTATTCCATATCTGATCATTGTAGGGTTTTGCACTGTTTTCCAAAGCCATATTTGGAGGGAGGGCACCACACTAGATGGATACTTGTAGGATTTTAGCCTGTCAGCTCTCCTAGGATTGCCATGGAACTATTTGAGGGAAACCATGGCAATAGCAGGGAACTTCTCTGAAAAAGGAAGCAGCAAGAAGTTCTTGTCATTCACCTTTGACGAGGCAAATGAATGCAGCCAAATATTCAGTGGTCATGAAATAAGTTTGATAGCAATCGACTGCACCTTGTGACCAGAGTCAACTCTCTCATGGGAAATTAATAAGGATGTACCAAACCTTAAAAACTTTCTTCCTCTGTAGACAAAGAAACATGAATAATTCTTGAACAAATACATGAGAACATGTATCTGGCAAATGCACATTGGGAGAAAACAGTTTTTAATTTGTGGAAAGGCTGTTGGAGTATAAAATTTATGTCTTCAAGCATTACTATTCTAATAAAACACTGTTGATGCTATGATTGCAAAGATTTTTAAGATCATGTCTGAAGAAATCTCTCCAATCACACTCTAAAAGACTGATCAAATACATCATTCTTTCCTGTAAAATGTGTAAGAAATAGGAAAACTTGATAAACACATTGTTTCAGAAAAGATCCTGCCATGTAAGACCCTATGCTTTTCAATTCAAATTAAATTGCTATTGGTGTTCTGTGGTCTTAGCTGAATGTCCTCCAAGCTTTTTGTAGCTGAGCATCACTAGTATTTCTTCTTTTTTTTTTTTTTTTTTTTTTTGGAAGGCTGCTTCCTCCCTTTTCCTATTGCCTTGCTTTTAACACTCTTTTTACACTCTTCTTTTTACCCTTTCCCTTCCTCTGGCTGCTTTCTCCTGAACCTTCAAGGAGTGGTTTTATCATCAGCTCCAGTAGCAGTGGCATCATGGACTCCAAGCAAGCCCGGGCAAGCTCAGTTGACTGCTTAGCTGTTTGTGATCTGTCTCTGCATGGCATTGCATGCATACTCATACTCTGGGTTTTGGGACGGTGACACAGTAACCATTGCCCTGTCTTTGTCACTATGGGTGTGTTTTGCCGTGCATGGATTCTTGAAGCATGTATCACAGTTTTTGTTGTAGCACTGTGGTGGGTTGATGCTGGCCAGATACCAGGCACACACCAAAGCCAGTCTCTCACTCCCCTCTGCAACTGGTCAGGGGAGAGAAAATGCAATGAATTCATGGGATGGGATAAGGATAGTGAGAGATCATTCACCAAATACCATCACGGGCAAAACACACTCGAATTGGGATATTAATTGAATTTATTATTAACTGAATCAGAGCAGGTAAGAAGTAAAATGAGGGGTAAAATAAATCTTAAAAACACCTTCCCCCCACGCTTCTCTCCTTCCCAGCTCTACCTCCGCCCCTCAGTGGCACAGAGAGACAGGGAATGGGGGTTACAGTCAGTTCATCACACATTATTCCTGATGCTGATCAGTAAGATGAGTCTTTCCCCTACTCCAGCGTAGGGTCCCTTCCCACAGGAAACAGTTCTCTGCAAACTGCTGGAATGTAGGTCAGCTTTTCAGTGTGCAGTCCTTCAGGCACAGCCTGCTCCAGTGTGGGCCCCCCCACAGGGTCACTAGTCCTACCAGGAAACCTGCTCCAGTGTGGGCTCCTCTTGCCACAGGTCCTTGTCAGGAACCTATTCCAGCATGGATTTCCCATTGGTTGACAGCCTTGACTTGGGTATCCACCTGTTCTGGTGTTGGTCTCTTCCATGGCCTGCAGGTGGATCTCAGCATCCTCATGGACCTCTGTAAGCTGCAGGACGTCACGGANTCTCTCACTCCCCTCTGCAACTGGTCAGGGGAGAGAAAATGCAATGAATTCATGGGATGGGATAAGGATAGTGAGAGATCATTCACCAAATACCATCACGGGCAAAACACACTCGAATTGGGATATTAATTGAATTTATTATTAACTGAATCAGAGCAGGTAAGAAGTAAAATGAGGGGTAAAATAAATCTTAAAAACACCTTCCCCCCACGCTTCTCTCCTTCCCAGCTCTACCTCCGCCCCTCAGTGGCACAGAGAGACAGGGAATGGGGGTTACAGTCAGTTCATCACACATTATTCCTGATGCTGATCAGTAAGATGAGTCCTTCCCCTACTCCAGCGTAGGGTCCCTTCCCACAGGAAACAGTTCTCTGCAAACTGCTGGAATGTGGGTCAGCTTTTCAGTGTGCAGTCCTTCAGGCACAGCCTGCTCCAGTGTGGGCCCCCCCACAGGGTCACTAGTCCTACCAGGAAACCTGCTCCAGTGTGGGCTCCTCTTGCCACAGGTCCTTGTCAGGAACCTATTCCAGCATGGATTTCCCATTGGTTGACAGCCTTGACTTGGGTATCCACCTGTTCTGGTGTTGGTCTCTTCCATGGCCTGCAGGTGGATCTCAGCATCCTCATGGACCTCTGTAAGCTGCAGGATGTCACGGAGGTGTTGCCACCATTTCTGATTGGCCAACCTTGGCCAGTAGCACATCCATCCCAGAGCTGCCTGGCATTGGCTCTGCTGGACATGGAGGAATCCTCCACCAGCTTCTCACAGAAGCTACCTCTGTAGTCCCCCTGCTACCAAAACCTGGTCATGCAAACCCAATACAAGCATACACAAAAGACAGATGGTATTGAAGAAGCTTCTAGGCCAGGTATTTGTGTTCTCAGCACCCATAATAAAACACCGGAGGAGTAGCTTCTGAGGATTCCAGCCATCCAGCAGTTGCTGGAAGAGATTTTCATTAATGCCAAACTGTCATACCTTGATTTCTTGTTTATACCTTCAAAATTCTATCTTTCAAGTTAATGGTTTTCCTCTTAAAATACCTACAGTTTTCTGAACTGTGCAACCTCTGACTGTTTTCCCTTTGTCTTGTGTGACTCAACTCTGCAGCTTTCCTTATGACTTTGTTACAAGTCATGGCCTAACCCCTGGGAGCAGGGAAGAGGACAGTAAGTCACTACCCAGCAGAAGTCAAGCAGACCCCATTATTTGGTGTCCACTCTGCATTTCAAATGTAATGTAATTTCTATTGCTAATCAAGACCTTCCAGATAATTAGAACTAGTAACTCCAAATGCTCCTTTCCAGGCAGAATAGTGAATGCCTTTCAGCTGGGCATACCAGTTGTCGTGCATGACTGTGCTAGTATTCAGTGTTCTCAGAATCACATGACTTCTACCAATACAAAGGCATTCACTATTCTGAATCCTTGTAGGAAAAGTGAAATAGAATTACATACATCTCGCTTGTTTCAAGATACTTATACACATTCCATGACCACCTGTCTTTGCTTCTGCTTTGGAGTGTTGCCAGACAGATAAATGTTTCTTTAGGGGTGAAATTAGAGTAACAGACAATTTTATATGCCTTTAAAATCTTTGCCTTGTGCAAAGGGCTCTTGAGACTAAAATGCTTATCAGGTCACTGCCAATTAAAGCTGTGGTGTCATGCATGATGTGGTAGGGAAAACAACATACAGACCACAAAGCACAAAGGCTCCTTGTTATCATGAAGATGTTGTTGAGAACTTCTGGAATGGAGGGACTGTGCAGCCAGTCATCCTGTAGACAAACATGTGGTCCTGTCTACCCCAGGCAAATACTGGGTCTGGTAGACCTTTATGAACCAGGGTTCACAAAAGGTCCACTCTCCAGTGGGCAGTAGTGGACAACAGATCTGGATCTGTCATGTCTAGAAAAATCCTGTAAGCAGATCAAGTTCTACAAAAAAAAAAAAAAAAAAAAGGTTTCCCCAGGTCGAGGGATTGGTCTCTCCAAATNNNAAAAAAAAAAAAAAAGGTTTCCTCAGGCTGAGTGATTGGTCTCTGCCAATCTCCTGATACAGGACTGAAGATGTCAGTGCACATCCCTTAGATATGACATTGACTAAGGCATTGATAGTGCCTCATCCAGTGGGGGACACTGAGGCCTTTGTGTCTTCTGTGCTTCTTCCATTTCTTAAAAAGGAATGAGTACCATCAAAACTTCCAACAAATGCCTAAAATGTAAAATCCCAGTGAAGATTCAATAGCGCTATATGGTGAAGAGCTTTGCAAGCAAAAAAGACTCAATGATACATGATTTCATCATACCAGGACCTTTTCACAGCCAACAATCTGTAGACAGGAAGTATTGAAAAAACAGGTAAATTCCCCGTTCTGTACTGCTGCCAAAACAGGAAGGTTAACTGGCTCTAGAGGACACATTAAGGTTTCCGGTATTACAGCAAACAAATGCACCCCAAAGAAGAATGGAAAGATCACGTATATAATCTCTTCAGATTGTTTGCAGTGCTCAAAATACTTGCATACCAAATTACCTGTAGATTAGGAATGAATACGCAAGACCTTTATTCACAACTTCTCCATTGCTTTACAGTCACTTAGTATGAGACCACAGTCTTCCTTTTTGACTAGAGCATTGCACTGAGGGAGTTGCCCCTTTTAGTAAAGAGGGAATGTCTTCAGCTATTGGCTTTTTCTTCTTTCTTACTCTTTCAAAAAGAAGATAAAAAATATAGGTGGTTTTTAAATTCTACCACAAGAGTTGGAGCAGGGAGGAGAACTCCCATAAAAGATCAGAGCAGGCAAACTGTTGGAAGTATTACAGAACCACAAAGCACAAATTGTTATCCAGCTCAGAACTAAAGGCTTGCATAGGCATGCCATGCTTTATGTTGGCAAAACCAATGAAGAGCATTGCAGAAGCCTCATACAAGTGAGCTGAACAGACATTGTAAAGTTAAAACCTTAGCAGGCACAGTTTGCAGCATGGGAGGTTTAAATTGGCTGTTAGGAAAAATTTCTTCACAACAGTTGTCAAGCGTTGGAACAAGCTGCTCAAGGAAGTGGTTGAATCACCAGCCCTGGAGGCATTTATAAGTCATGAGGATGTGGCACTCAGGGACTTGGTTGAGTGGTGGACTGGGCAGTGTTGGGTTAACAGTTGGACTCAATGAAATTAGAAGCTCTTTCCAACCTGAATGAATCTACATGATGCACTCCAGAAATACTCCACAAAAAAGAACTACCACATTCTTGATGGTGATAAGAGTTTCTGATAACAGAATATTAAAAAAAAATACCCTAGGTAAAAGAAGAAAGCTACAGAGTTCCAGCATGCTTTTGAAAGATCAAGTGTTATTTTTTGTAGCTCAATAATTATAATAAAAAAGCAGATGCAAGAGTGGTCACGTAAAGGAAATACTTATGGAATATTAAGATAGCAAAAGGTTGGTTGGTGAGATTAGTGCCAAAAGGACAGCAAATAAGTCATTGTCAAAGCAGCTTGACCCTGTGTTCCTAAGAATTTTTAAAAAGCCATCTATTTTTAAAAAGGTTAAAGCAATTTTTATTCCTCTAAAACTTATATGAAGATGATGTTTCTGTACTTTATTTTTCCTCTACACAATGCACGTTCAACAGCAAGGAGAGTCAGGGAATGAGTATCTGCTGCTAAAATGATTATCTAGTTCCTCAAGGAAAGTCAGATTAATTGGGATTTTATGTCATATTTCTACACTTGCAGTAAGAATCAGTCTTTCATAGAAACAGGCATAAGAAATTTTGTTGAGTATAAGAATACAAAAACTTGACACATTAAACTGTACAAAAGGTACACTAGCTCTAAATGAGGCAACTGTATCCATACAAAAGCCAAGATTTACAAATGACTCCTACTACTGAAATGTACAGGTGCCATGGTACTTTCTCATTAAGGTTTTATAGTCCAATAAAGAAACAAAACCAAAACCAAGAGCAGTAATTATGTTCTAGTGCTTACTGCCTAAATTTAAAAGCCATATTCCAGAGCACAAATCAAAATTAAATAACTGACTTCCAGTATCACAGAGGAGACATGTTCAACAAGGATTAAAAAATTCTCTCTTCACAATTTTGAAATTGTGAAGACATAGTATCTGGTAAACATTAGCTGATATTAATCGCTAGATTACAACAAACAGCCCCATAGTGTTTTACAGAACCTAGATCCAAATTTGAGGTTGTCCTAAAGGCAGTTTAGCTTAACTGACATACAGACCAATAACAACATGTTGCCAATGTTACTAACATGGGGTTTTTTTATTGTTTGGACTAGTTTAATTTCAGAATATTACACTGGCCAGTGCATTAAGCAAAGGCATTGTGATTTTGATTCTTTCACCCATGTTCATTAGTTTTCATATAAAGTCCTTAGAAATGCCATTTATTTTGGTCATTTAATCAACTGACTACAGCACATAGCAAGGAGCCAACAGATGCTAAGAAACAAAGATCAGTTCTAGAAGCAGAGACAAACGGGTATGGGGGAGTCAAGAGAGAGCAGAGCCCCTAAATAAGCACATACTTGAAAGGATTGTGGCTCTCATATATGGCTCATAGTTTTGCTACATTGCTTTAGATAACAAAAATGTTAAAGAGATCACAAAAAGAAAAAACTTCTACAGAGAAGGAACTGGGATGTAGTAAAGACTAGTTTTTACAGAAAACAAAAGTAAGAGTGAGTCTGTAAAGGTAAAAGAGGACAACAAAAGAAAGCATAAAAACTTCCCACCTGTCAGACTTTTCTAGCTGTCAAATTAAAATTCTGGAGTATAAAAAAGGAACAGAAAATTAGAAGCTTAAATAATGCCATCATTATCATTTCTGAAACAAAATACTTGTACCAGGCCCAGAACATTCACGCATTACGTTAATGAGTTTTAAACTCATTCTGCAAAAATAGCCTAGAATTAGACAATTCAGTTTTTATTTGCAGTCTGTGTTTAGATGGTCTAACTCAAGTTTTGTTGTATATCCTAGGGATCCGTGTTTCATTCAAAAACTGTAGAATTAAGGAGCAGTTTCCTTTATCCATAAGCTGCTAAAAGCCTTTTAACAACTGCAAAATTGTTTTTATCTCTGTATATTTGAATGTCTGAGTTCTAAAAACAACACTCAAATAACTTCAATGCTTTCATTAGGAAATAACACCATAAACTATCCAAGATACAAATGCTGGGTTTTATTTATTTATTTAACACAAAATTATACACAGAATAGATAAAAAGATACTACTTGCACATAGCATCAATCTGCTTTCTTCAAAGTATTTGGACCAAAGCTGCTCATACACTAATTTTACAGTTACTTTCCTGAGGAAGAAAAGTCAAATAGAGTCTGTCCAACTGGCCTAACAAGAAGAATACAGACATTTTAGACCATTTTGATGCATCTAACATGAATCAGACCTACAACTGATTAGATATACTGCCAGCATTTATATGATGTCCTACTTAGAGCTTTCTCTGGTACACATATTCAAAAAGTTCAGTGAAGTTTCATCTGGGAGTATGAGCAGCTGAAGACAAAACTTGGTTCTCAAACTACCGTGTTTCTTTTTCTAAACTATTTACAAGACTACTATGTAAGGACTAATCTTTTCAAAAGAGGTTTTGATTTTTTTACTCATGTAAGAGTTGTGGTTTCGTAGGTAACTGAACAAGCAGGAGACAGATATTTCCATTTAGTCTTGCTAGTAAAATAAGGCTTGGGGAAGGATATGAACTGTCTGTCACGTGTGTGCCCTAAATGCATACATGGGCTATTGGAAGTACGAAGTCTGAGCAAAGCATTTTTTAAGAAAATGCAAATATATTGTTTAATTCTATAATATACTTGTGTCAACAAAACAAAGGACATTCATAACTACTTCCTTCCACTTAAAACAAGTTTCAGTGCTAAACACAGGTAGTATCCATCCTTTTGGAAGGCACCATACCGGAGCTTCAGAAATGTAACATTTTCATCTTCACCTTTCTAGTGATTAGATACTTTCAGCCTTCTTTTTATAACTGTCTAGGATACTGGTCAAGTCTGACAATAGATCTTCAGACATGAATTCTTCATAGTCTCTGTAAATTTTCGTGTTCTGTTCATCAAGGTATTTCTAGAAAAGAGGTACAGAAAGCTTTATTAGCTCTATCGTGGCCTGTACTGTACTGATTCAGCTAAAGCATTTTAAGCAGTCATTGCACAGGTTAACTGATTTCAGTTAAACACTCTCCTGAAAGACATCTACCAGAAGCAGGTTTAACCTGAGAGGATCTTACTGCTGAAAACTTAACAATCAATTCTGTTCATTTATACCAAAGGTTTAGTCAGAAAATTTAATTACAATCCAGGGACTCACTGCAGCAGCTAAATAACTGATACTTCCTTAGAAAGAGTAAGTTCTAATTTCCAAATGGTTAACTGGAAATGTCTTTAGAGAAATTTAATTCTGAATATCAAATTTTAGCTTACCACTATAGATGCTATATGAGTAGCAACTGTTTCTACAAGACGACTCAAGTTCTCACCAATTTTTCTCTTCTCTTCTGTTGTTGTTTGCAAAACAACTTGATATCTAAAAGGTAAAGATACTCAGACGGTCACGTCCATAATTGGAAAATTCCTGACATTCAAAACAATCACTTTGAGTCTCATTTATCATCATGTTTAGCCATACTTTTTTTCCATTAGTATTAATTTGAACCAAGTTCTAACATATTAATACTCAAATTAAAAAAAAAAAAAAAGAGACTGTATTGTGCTAACTGATAAGAAACAACGTACCTTAGAGCCTCAATACTCTTTCCAGACTTTGAGGCATAAAATGCAGTTGTCACGTTAGTTTGGAAACAAATCAATTTCTTTGCTACAACCATATATATAAAAAAAATTACACGGAAAACAGGAGTTCTGATTCAGCAGACAAATATTCTAGCAAAATACTGTTGAGGAGAAACATCTTTCAGTTGTTAACTTGGGAAATTAATACACTGAGATGGATACATGCTGAAACAACTTTCTGTTACATTCAAGAGAATATCTTTATCCTTAAAAACCAAAATAAACCCAGCAAACATGGAAGTTACGAGTCTTACTGTCGTTGGAGATCATGCAATTCATTTGTGGCTTCACTGAGACCTTCATAGACACCACTCTCAAGTAACTCTTTATGCTTCTTTAATGATTCCAGTTCATTTGCACATTTTTGCTCTTCCTCTTCTATCTCCTATAGTCAAGGAAAGAGGAGAAAAAAATTGCATTGCTCAGGAATAATTTGAATTTTTTTCTTCTTTCTATTACCTGATTACATCCTAATGCTTGAATTCAAAATTCACACAAATGACTCCAAGTTCAGAACTGAAACAAACCCCAAGGACATGGGGTCCAAACCTAAAGTTTCAGGTGTGTTCTGTATTATCCCCATCCCAGAATAAGCCTAACCATCTCTTTATTCCTCTAATCATATTTAAAGGCCTGTGCTGCGGCTATTTTCCCTTCAGAGTTAAACTCAGAAAGCCTTATTTAGGTTAATCTAAACAGCTTAGAAATGGCACATCATGAGCAACTGTTCCTAGGTTAAAAAAATATAACCACATTTGAGTAAAAAAATAGCTTTTTTTTTCTCTGAGAGTACAGTTTCAAGTAATCATCTCTTCAAGGAGAATGACATTGTTGATACTATACAAGCCACAAAACTAAACAAAATTCTGCCATCAACTCAAGATCCAATTCTAGTAGATTACTGAAACATCATCCTTCAAAAATAATTTTAATACTTAAGACTTACGGCATTTTAAAAATTACAGGAGGAATTACATGACTATGCCTTGTTATAAACATTCAATGGCAACTGTGTATTTTATGAGCTTAACTTTAGAGAAGAGTATATGCAAGAGCACAGATCAAAAGCTAAATTTCATGTGGTTTTGGAAAATATAAACTAAATTAATTGCCTTTAGCCAACTCAGCAGGTATTAGCAGTGAAATAACCCTGTTTCATGGCCATAGCATAGGAATTTGGATTCATAAGACATATATGATAAACACTGGCTTAGTTGAAAGAACATTTTTCTGCAGGACACCGCAGCTCCTCCAAAGCAATGTTGTCAGAGAAGTTAGGAGATACCAAAATAGCCATTCAGTTGTTAACAGAGAGGGCTATGTTTTGTTGCTGATCTCCAAGTGGGGAAAAGGATAGGGACTGCTCCTCTGCTGGGAAAGGAAGCTAAAGCAAGCAACAGTTTGAGGTCATTAAAACAATTTAACATGCTTTTGGTCAATCAATGTTTTCCTTAGTTTTTACAGAAGCTAATTAAACATGTTTATTAAAAACTGTAAAGGTATTTATTATATACAAATTGATTAGACAAGGCAGATTCTGTTAATCCTAAAATCTCCTTCGAGCACATGCTCGGAGACATCCTGAGGTCAGATGATTGCTGCTGCTTTTATTACTGGATGCAGTAATTTGTGATTTACAAGATCTGCTATAGTGTGATGCCAGATTGTCTAAGAAGAAAGTGAAAACTGATTCAGTTAAGGTAGCAGTTAAATCACTTTTCTGAAGAGAATGAAAAAAAACCTGTAAGAGGAAGGGAAGAAGGCAAAGGCAGCAGCCTAAACAAAAGTGCAACCCAAAAACTTATCTATAAATACAAAGATTAAGGATAAGTTGTCATCAAGTTGTAAGAAATTCTACCTTAAGCTTCTGCTGGTAAAGATCATCCAGTTTTTCAGCTTCTTCTGTCAGCATTTTCACACTGCGTTTCTTTTCCTCTAGCATTACATTCACCTAGGATGAAAACATAACCAAGGAAATGTGGTTCAAAAAGAATTCCAACATATAAATCCACGCTATCACAAATTACACCTGGTAGGTCTGAAAAAACAATTCAATTAGGCTAGGCAGCAGCCTGTATCACGCTATGTTTTGGATAAGGGCTACAACAGTCTTGGTAACACACCAATGTTTTGGCTACTGCTGAAGAGTGCTAGCACAGCATTCCAAGGCTTTCTATCCCTGCCAGGGACCCTCACTGAGCAGGGTAGAGATAGGCGAGAGACTGGGCACGTGCATAGCCAGGCCAGCTGGCCAAGAGGACATTCCATACCACATAACATGCTCAGCAATAAAAACTGAGGTAGAGATAGAAGAATGACGAAATAAAATTCTCCTTCTTTCAATCCATCCCAAACCCAATATTGCTAAAAATCTTCCTGGTGACAATTTGTCAGTGATGGTAAGCCACACAATTGACTGCAATGGGCAGCTTATTGAAAACAAATATTTCCAATGTTTATGGTTAAATAAATGTAAGCTGCATAAACTTTAATTCAGCGAATACATAATATTTCAATCAATGAGGACCCGATTCTTAGAAAAACTTTTAGGTTCCATCACAATTTCAGCAGTTTTCTCACAGCTGCTCCCCCTCTACTTGTCCTCAGAAAAACCCCAAGCAATCCAAAAAAAACAACCCACCACACCACTTCACCCATGTAAAATGTCGAATGAAAACAGCAGATAAGGTTTTAGGGTTGGTATCTTAGTCCTAATCTTCATTAACCAACATACCTGTTCCAAAGTATCTTCCAAAGTCATTTTCCGTTGAGTAGCTTTACTAATTTCTTCCTCAGTCTCGTTGATGATCTCCATGAGGGGAGCCTGTAATACACATACAAGAAGATCCAACAGGTGCAGTTTGCTTACTTGAACCAAGATACACCCCAGTACATCTTTTCCTTCTACTTTTTTTAGGCCATGTATTCTCCAATACCAAATTTCTTTCATATACTACAATGTCATTACAGTGACTCATCACACAATGCTTTTCAGCATTTCCAAAGAAACACATATTTTTTGAGAGTGGTAACTAAAGCCTTCAGTGTTGACTCTACTTACCTTGATCTGAGTTCTGTATTTGACTAGGCAATTTGGTCCTGCCTCAGGATTAAACTGAATCTCAAAGTCGTGGCCTTTGGAATTCTCAGCACTTACTGGAATTAATTTCAGCTTTCTAGCCAGTTTATGATACTCTGCCAGTTGCATTTCAATCTGCTCAGAGGAGAAAAGGGCAGAAATCATAGAAGAGTTACAAGTGAAAAGCTTTGCAAGAAGTATTCATATAGTACTTTAAACAAGTTCCTGAGTTGCTCTCTATAGACATGATTCCTTGTTGCACCACAGTATTCAAGAGCTGTATGTATGTAATGCCAGTCCAGAATTTGCTGCATTCAATACTGGTTTATGATGCTTTCAGAGTTTGCTCGGTGAGGTTTTTCAGTGTACATGGCTGACACTGAATGGTTTCACCTGTGGTTTTCCATACTCATCTGCCATAATTTTTCCTGCCTCAAGTTTTTGAGAATTAGCTGATAGGGAACTAAAAACATGCTGGAAAATAATACTAAACCAATGACCAGTCATCATGTCAATATGCCTTCTCTCATTAGTTTTGACAGGAAATGCCACACAGCCACACATCCTTATAACAAACTAACTTGAGTATGCCTCTAAACAAAGCTTATTAAATGCTCTAATTTCCAATTAATGAGTGCTATTTATATGCAAACATTAAAGAACCCAGGGTTTTTTTTCAGTTTTATGTGCTTCATACTTGCACATAAGGATTTAAGTTAATACAAGTGCTTGATAAAGGGTAACCATACCATGTATATTTGAAATCTTTTCTTTAGTTCTCCAATTGGCAAAGCAAAAGCTTTTAAATCTCATCACTTACAGGATTATATCTTTTCATTCTGTTTGAAGGGATTGAACTTGGCCCTTGAAAGATGCTACAACTTCTATACAAAGAACTAATTAGGCCCTAAATTCATGCAAAGCTATTGATTCAAAGTCACTAGTTTTGCCTTACTTCCTTGCTATAAAATATTACTATTGGCCTGAAATTTCTAGTGTTATCAAAGCAATGGCATGCTAATGTTATCAAAGCTCTTAATGCTATAGCAGTGAGAGCTGACAGTGCTTCATATTCTAGCTGCATCTCTTATGATGCAGAAAAAAAAGAATACATTTTCATTAAGCACAAAACAGAAAAAGCGAAAACAAAAGAGAAACATTTTTCAGAGATATTGTAAACAGAGGCCATTCTTGTCAGTTTTGCCTGGTTAGATACAGTGTTTAGTGGTGTTAAGATTCTTTCGAAAAGAAATTATCAAGACTCCGATTTTAAGCTTGCATGATGAAAATTGACAGCCACCTCTGAGTGTAGTGGCGTTTTCACATACCGCCTCTTTATTCCTAGCATATTTTAGTTCTTCATTCCACAGTTGATGTTCTTCTGCTTCCAATTCCTTAGTCAGCTTGTTAATGGTTTGCTGCAGCTCATTTCTCTCATGATTTATTCTCTCAATGTCTGCAGCTGAGTACTTCTGGTTATCCAAGATGTGCCGGAGCCGGGCATTCTCCTGCTTCATTGCTTCCACTTCCATTTCTAAGTTCACAAGACATTTGTGAAATGGACATAAAATACCAGCCTGTATACATAAACCTCTCCTCTGTATCTTATGAATAAGTAAGATAATTATTATACATCATTACTGTTTCATTACTCTAGTGTACAAAGAGCTATTAGATTAAAAAAAAAAAATCTTGATTAGCAAGCCATTCTGGAAAGTTTGTTTGTGGCATCATCCTACTCCAAGTATCTCACTCTGCCCTCAAGCTAAGAACTACAATTATTTGAAGACTATTTCTAGCTTCACTGCCCTGACTGTGATCAAGGCCTCCTTACCTGCTGTCTCAACTTCATCACTAACACTTTCCAGTTTTTGATCGAGGATGGCTATATGAGATTCCATATTAGCCAAATAAGCCTGGTATTTCTGGACGTCTGCTTGAAGAGACGATTTCACGTTCCGTAGCGTTACTCTCCGATCCTAGGAAATGGGTGAAAAGAACAACCACTCTCAGATGAATATAAAATAATGGCTTCACTTTCCAGACAAGACAGTAGAATAATTGGTCAATATCAATAGCACAAATATAAAACTAAAGAACTGTAAAAATTTTTATCTCTGTGACAGCTGAGTCAAGTCAAACACCTTTAAAATAACAGCAAAGAAGGCTGAAAAGATTTTTGCATTTCAGCATCTCATTCGCATCAGACACTGCATTTATAAAATTCTTACTACAGGTAGTTCACAACTTAACTCTAATATATGGAGGGCAGATAAAACTAAGGCATGGAAAGTCAGGAATAAACCCAACATATTTTGCGCAGTCAGCAGGAGTCTTAATTTGCCACCTGCACTGCATTTTTAAACTCATGATACATTTAAAGCAGAATCCAGCTTTTCAAGCAAAATGTTTTCCATAAAATATATTGTTACCATTGAATCCCATGCCTCACACCAATACATTTGAAAAAAAATAAATTGAAATTTATATTAGAAAAAAAAATGGTTAAAGTATTTTAATAATATTTCGGTCAATACAAGACCTATTACCTGGAAACATCTGCACATTATCAAACAAATAGTGACTGAAGACTCCACAGAAAAAGCCTTGTTCTATATTGGTATAGTCTGTAAAACCCTGGCCTAATTAAAATCTCAAAGCACTGAAAATAATTTTCCATTTGTTATGTATAATCTTCATTCAGAAATGGTCAATAATACAAAATTCAATTCCACCATAAAAACAGAGACACAATTTACTAACCGGCTCACTTTCCTTTTCTTTTTCTAGTCTTGCAATCTCTTCTTGAAGTCTTTTGTTTTCAGCTGCTAAACTTTCCATCTGGAATTCATCTATGTTAAATAATTCCTCTGTGGGAGAGTAGAAGAGAGAGTAGGGTTACAAATTAATCTCACTTAGTATCACCACCTATTTTGAGTATCTGAACTTTAGCTTCAGCACAGTAAATACCCATTATCTGGACAATCATTTTACACTAAAGAAATAACTAAAAACAACCAAGAAACTTACCAGTAAAACCTTTCATTCAAATGCAGCCAGGCAAAAACCCCAAAACAAACAAGAAGAGAAGTGGGTTTCTCAGTCCTCATGACAAAAAGAGTTCAAAGTCACTCCCAAGAGGTAAGAGTTTCCAAACTCTCATACAGCCCACACCACAGGAGAGTGTATAAGTCAGACTACCTTGTGAAGTTAGAACAGATCAAACTTATTTAACAACCTCTTTCTTATCCATATACTTCCTTGATTCTCAAGACATCTTGTCCCTAACTTTGCTTGGCCTTTGCCAAAGAATAGGACGATTATTTTTTCATAATATCCAGTAACAGTGTGGTGGCTTGTTTCCTCTCCAGCCAGTGGCTCCAGTTTGCAAACAAAGGGCCCTTAGTCTGGCTTTTCATAGGAAATTAAAGAAAGTAAGAAATGCTTTTCTTCTTTGTTCTCACATTCTGTTTGTATTTCTGTAGGTGGTGAAATGAGAAATAATAACTTGCCACCTCCCTGAAGACAAAGAGGTGCATGCTGAATCATATACAGGAACTCTTACAATAGAATTTGGAACTCTTGGAGACCATTTTCAGAGCTTTCAAAAACTGAACTTTCTTACTTATCAGGTATGCATCCTCCCTTTCCTTTTAATTATTAGATAGAAACGAGTCATCTGCATAGATAGAGTTCACATCTGAAGAACTGTGCACTGGTTTTCTGTGACAAAGCCATTAAAAAACCAGGTGACATAGCTACAGCTGACAGCAGACCATGACCTATCCATCTGTACTGCTAAAATACATATAAAAAAAGAGAGTATTAAGTTGAAATAACCAAAAGGTACTTAGGAATTTCAGATTCCCTTAGATCATCTTCACTTTAAACTAAACAAACTGATGCTAGGAGAAAAGAAACCAGTAACACAATTGAATAATAACTTAAAACTTGAAAACTTACTTAATTTTGACTGCACTTCAGCATCCAACTCTTCAAAGGTATCTCTACCTTTCATGAAAAGATCATAGCATTTCACACAGTAGTCCATGAAAAGCTGAAAACAGTTTAAAAATCTTTCATTTCAACAATTCCAAGGCTTATAAAATATCTGGGTAGTCTAAAACTACTCAATCATTGAAATTAAACAGACACCAAAAATATCTTTCAATGCTTTAATTGTACTTTTGTAAAATTAAGTTTTTTCATTCCTTTGAACAAAGAATATCAACAGATTATATTCAGGCAGAAGGAAGCACCTATCGTTCCCATTACAAGAGGTCTGGAAATGCTGTATTTTTCTGGGATATTTAACAAGGATTGAAGGTACTGTATTTAAGAATTTTTCATCTTGACACATGTGATTCTCTCAGGCAAGTTTATGGAAACTGGAGATCTGTTTAACAGACCTCTTCAGTAAATATGACTATTAAAATTCAGATCTACAGATGTCAAAGAACTAATCTAGAATTAAAGAAAGGTTACCCCAAAAGAATTTGCTAGACACTAAATTACAGATGTTTCAGAAGCAATTACACCAGTGTTGTGAATTTTGTATCAACATACATTCATAAGTCAGTGTAGAAGAACATATTTAGTTTAAAAGCATTTTTATTTGCCAACCATCAGGTTGTAACCTTAGTCCAAAATTATGATCTAACTTGATTTTTGAAATTTTTAAATTACACATTTTAGCTTATAATGCAACCCCTTCCAAACACCTGTTGCGAGTTAACAGTGAGTTAAATCTGAGTAGTGCTAATAATCTACGATAAATTAAAAAGAAAGCAAGCTGTTGGATTTTTAAGAGCCTGAATTATGTTGCCACCCTATTTTGTGGCTCAGAAATAAAACATCACAACCAATTTTTACATAGTAAACTGAGCAGACACTGGCAGAAGCCACTACATTTAGAATTAAGTCACTGTCTTTGCACTGCTGTGAACCTCAGAAGTCTTAAGTGCTAAAGCAAAACATACCAGAAACTCTATTAAAACAATAAACAGCATAATGATTCCCTTTCTCCACAAAGAAGAACTGAAACAGTAGATACTTGGAGAATAAAGCATTTCTGTTTAATACTCAGTCTTCACCAATAGACTGGCCATGATGCCTGTTGATCAGGCTTTTTTATATAATGCTATTCTACTTCCTAGAAAACATTGTGAATTCAAAAGGTAACAGAATCTATAAATACATGACACAACAATCTCAACTATATTTAAATAGTGTTGTTAGAGCAGGTGGAAAAATTCAGTTGAGCAATTCTAAGTTCTTTCCATGGTACCTTATTATGAACAATTCCATCATCAGTCTCTCCTCCCCAGGCCTGTCCATCATCGAACGATGGCGCATTTTCCCTCAAGGCATTGTACAGCTGAAAGGCAGAGGGGCACACACAGAGCAAATGTGAAGACATCCATTAGTTTTCATGTTGGTTTCATCATAAGAAACAGAGTAACATTGGATTAGGATTTCAGCAAGCAGGCTGGAATGAGCCTGTGTTGAGTTGACTAAACACACAGGTAAAGAGGTATGACCTGGACAGGCAACACTGCCAAATTGTCTCATCTTTTCAGCAAAAAAGGACAGCATTTTCATGGGTGCTCAGTTCAGCAGTGCTCAACTTCTCTCACAGATTCCAAATTTTGCTGAGCTGGCAGCAACTCCCTTTCCCACTACTAAAAAACTCAAACAAACCAAACAAAACCAAAATTAAATAAAAACACCCTGCCCAAACACAAAACTCGCTACTCTGTATAAGAATTACAGGACATTTGAATAATTTCAATTGAAAATTCCATCCTTAGATTTCAAATTCAGGAGGGAATGGCAGATGTCACAACATTTGCAATGAAGATACAAGTTCTGTTCAGTGATTATACCCATTAACTTCTCCTGTTTAATGCCTATATAAGTCAGCATTTCCCCACCTTTTTTTATACATGAATTTATCCAGTGTACACATTTAAAGAAAAAAATTATCACAATATAACATGAAAAGCTCACTTTAAATGTTACTAAAACATAAGGCTAAGGGTCAGCTCCCAGATAACAGCTAAGAACACCCATGTTTTTCTTTACTTATATGTTAAACAAGGAGATTTGTAGAAAATATTTACTAGATCTGTATTGAAACTAACATTCCAGCCTGGAAAGACAAACATTACCTTGACACAATCAATTAACCAAACCAAAGCTGCCACAATCTGAGGCCAGGTGTGTGGTGCACCCACAGTGTACATGGAGCTCTTTGACAGAGCAAAGGGGTACCTATAAGGCCAAAGAAGATACATTTTTACATTTAGCTGTGGCAGGCAGTCATGAAAACAAACCAGCACATTTTGAAAATAAAGCAGCACATTTTTATGTGTAGATGAAGGCACAGAAGGAAGAGCAAACTCAATTGTACTTTATACTGTACTTCAAAAGAAGTGTTGAATTCTTAAAGCATTATTTTATTCAGTTATCATGGGTTTCTCATTTTGTGATTCATAGAATATCTGGATTTGAAAGGGACCCCTAAGGATCAACAAATCCAACTCCCTGCTCCTCATAGGACTGCCTACAACTAAACCAGATGCTCAAGGGTGTCAACCAGATGCTTCTTCAACTCCCAAAAGACAACTTCAAGTGAGTTGCCAGAATTAGTAATTTTATCCAAAATTACACTCTTGGTGCAGCAGAGTGTAATCCTTTTCTACATTTCAGGCTAGGTCAGCAGTTTCAAATGTTGAAACGCCAAGAAGTGAACAAAACAAATTTACAACTACATTTAAGGAGCCCTGGCACTTTCACACCATCATGAGTTCAAATCTATGGGAGTAAAATACACTTTTTTTTTAAAAAACAAGACTGAAAATTCACAATTATCAACAGGCAGAGGACTTCCTTTCTCAGAAAGTCTTGGGGCAGTAATGATTTCAAACACTGAACAAATTCAGCAATAAATCACTCAGCTACTTAGTCTTTTTTTTCACTTCAACAGTCACTTTTGTTATTTCCACATTCTGCTTTGGAAGCAGAATGAGAGAAATTGCAGGAAAACATATTTTGAACTAAATTAACTTGATCCAAAATTCTGGAAACTTTAGTTGTTAGATTCTAACAGAATGAACAGAAAGGTCTGTGAAAGAAAATTCTGTCTTATCTTTCAAACTTTTATACAACTAATCAATTAAATTTTACATTACAAAGCAAGATTCTAAGAGCTTATAGTTCTGCAAGTTCAAATATAAAGTGTATAATAGACTCTGAAAATCAGTGAGTAAACCTTGAGCTAAACAAAAGTGAAACAAAACAATAACATTGTACTTTTAGAGTCTCATCTGTATAAAGAAACCTATCCATTCTCCCCAACTATCAATGCAGAATTCTTAGCTTTTAAATTTCTGGCCATAGCATATCTATTCAGCCCAGGAGACTAACAATAATCATCTTACCCAAGGTCTTTAAAAACTTTGGGAATTTCCTCTTCAAATTTTGAGTCAGGCAGTTCATAAGAAGGGCAGAGAAATCTATAGATAAAGGTGAAGATCTTTAAGAAGTCCTTAACTGATGGAGACTGTAGTGATTTCATGGAAACATTGTGGGCATAAGCATTCTCAACGAGGAACTGTGCAAAAGAAACATGGAATACCAGTCACTAAATAAAATTTAAAAGCTGAAACCAAGAGAAACAAACATTTTGATTAGTACATTTTACACCTCATAACACACATGCAGAATAAGTTAATATGTTACCTCACAAAGCTTCTTGATACATTGTTGGATGAATGCCTTGTCATGAAGGGGCCTGGGATCCTTTATCTTTTCTGTCCCGAACACGCCGTACTGGCTGCTGCGTGACGCTCCAGCCCCACTGGCTCTAAGGACAGACGATAAATACAGGTCTTGTGACAATACACAGAAAGAAAAGTCCCTTCATGTTTCAGACACAACAATGGCTGTCTTTATGTTTTCTTTGCATTTGTTATACAAAGCAACACTTGAAGTTTTCTCTTCATTTAAGGTGATTGGAAAAACATCATCAACATGGAAGCCACAATGCCACATGTACAACAAAGGGATTACTGCATTCTAGATGAATACTTTCTTCATTTTATTGAAAGAAATAACCTTTTAGAGAGCACAAAAATACCCCAAAGATGAAGAAAAAAAGTCATGTTAATGACTGTAAATAAACACTAAAATATTTAAGGAATATTTAAAAGGAATAGACCTCTGCAACATTTGGGACCTATAAAAGAAGTTACCTACAACACAGGAAATCATGAGCTAAGCAGAAAGATTATAGATTTTTGGAAGGTTTATATCTTAGAGAGAAGAAACTAACACAGAATATACTTCAGATGTCATTCTTCCTTAAACAAGAAAATGTATTGAGATAGTCTTAAGGTCTGCAATGCACATCATTCCCAAAAGAAAAAAAAAAGCTCCCAAAGCAATTCCTGCTCCGCAGCACTATTGTTTAATGATCAAGGACTGGAGGAAATCAGACCTGAAGATCTGCTTACCTCAGATCCATTATTCCCTATCATGAAAATCTGTCAAGATAGAAAAATTCCAAAATTATTTAGGACCATTTTTGTTTTAATTTACAGTGCAGAGACCAAAACCTATCCATACCTGTTCCCAAAACAGCTGACTTTTCTTTCTGAAGCTCCAGATGTAGGTTTGCTTGTGCTCGGCTTCCCAAAGGTGCTTCTGTCCTTCCTGAGGCATAGGGAGAAGGATGCAAGTGACTATTTTTACCAGTTCATCTTTTGCTCATACAAAAACTATACACACACTCATATATTCCCAAGCACCTTCATCACAGCAACATCTTAGAAAGGTCAACTGATGCACCCAGCCACCTCCTAAGAAACATGTAGCAAAGTGTTACCATTTGAAACTTGACACAGGTTCACAAAAGGTTAAAGCAAGTGTTTTTGCAAAACTGAAGCGCTTGTGCAAACATCCTTGGCTGTAAGGAGCCTTCTTCTCACTGTTTCAATTTTTTTTTCCTCACACACTCAAACATACTATGATAAATCACTTCAGAAGTAGTTTTATATACTTATTTTTAGCAACATGACCAGCAAGACTTACATCTGAGGTGTTTGAAGACCCATCTTATTGCTGTCCTGCACTCTGAGTGCCATCATAGATTGTCGACTGCTGCTTCCAGCAATACTTGAGCTTCGCCTCATTGTGACTGCTGTAAATTACAATCCCTCAGTATTCCAGCAGTATTAGAAAATCCAGGATCTAAGGGTATTTTCTTTTCTAAATGCCACAATGATTTTCCAAAGGCTCAGAATAATCAAGCAGATCTGTACATTGGACCAAAAAGAAAAGAAGAAAAAGAAGATTGATTACGTTAGACTCCAGAAATACAGATGATCAGCCACAGTCTTTTAAATCAACTGTTTTATTGATGAAAGGGCAAGTGGTTATTCCAAAGCTACTATTTTGCCTTTCTTTATATTTGGTCACTTCAAACCCCCAGGTTCCAAAAGCAAAAGAGCTTGAGATATTTTCCAGTTCAGTCCACTGGGAAAAAAGTCACACCACCAGGAGTACACAAGTACTGCTTTACAGTACTTCAGCCATACATCAGCTCCTGAGCTGCTCATTCTGAGCCTACTCATTCATTTGCAACTGATCTCCCAGTATCATAGCATAAAACCTGGAAAACCTATTCTGAAATAATATTATGGCTCTCCTCAGACTATGCATGCAGAATATAAATCAAAGTGGAATATTAATACCATTGTCCCCACAGTGGCATTAAGGGGGAATTTGAAGTAAACAGAATTAACTTAGGAAAAAAATGCCAGCTTCTGCCCTCTACAGAGGTTCCATCTCATTCATGGGATGGGCTTAAATGACTGAATTATAAATAATAAAAGCCCCCTCCACTACAAATATTACCAAAACACATTAACAATATAAACTGTTGCTTCATTTTGCTTCCAGTTTCACTGCTCACTGTAGCAGATTTTCTTAGGGATGAGCTGCCCAGACCTGAGTTACCCTAGCTGAGGCCTGACCTGAGGCCTCGAAGCCTGTGACGCAGTTAAAAACAGTTGTGATGCAGTTGAAATTAGACATTAAGCTGTCAGGGAAAAATGGGGTTTTGAAGGTCACTGAACTGAGTTTTTAATAGGCATGTGTTAGCCACCTTAAGGACAGGTTAAACAATGTTTGTTTGCATTCCTTCTCATAATGCATACCAATCAGTGAATGCCTGTAACTGTAAACTATATGAAGAGTATATAACCTGCCATCTTAGGTAAAATGAAGACAGAACGTAGTGGTAACCATACTGGTTAGACCTGCGTTTGCTTCGATCCAACTCTCTCTTTATTTTAGGGCAACCCTGGCAATAGCTCACAAACTACAACAGAAGTTTAGCTCAAGCTCAATTCACGGGGCAGCATATTCATGACTTCTCTGTGTCTGGGGAAGAAGCTGAGACTTTAACTGGGACCAACCACAGGAAGACTGATTTTTCACAAACATAGCAAGTGATTAGCTTCAGAATCACAGAATCAATTAGGCTAGAAAAGACCTGTGAAATCATCTAGTCCAACTTATGACCAAACACCACCTTGTAAGCTAGACCATAGCACTAAGTGCTACAGCCAGCCTTTCCTTAAACACCTCCAGGGACACTGACTCCACCACCATGCTGGGCAGGTGTGGTGGTTGTTTAAGCAAGCTTAACACACTCATTCACATTCACAGCAATCCATTCTAGTGTATAATCGTCTTCTCTGCGGAGGATTTCCTCCAACTCTCCCACCAAAGCCTGGCGCAGTTTGAGACCGTGTCTCTCGCTTGTTGCCTGGGAGAAGAGGCCGACTCCCACCCGGCTACACCCTCCTTTCAGGTGGTGCCAGAGCGATAAGGTTCCCCANTACCTGAGAGAAGAGACTGACTCCCACCTGGCTACAACCTCCTTTCAGTGAGTTGCAGAGAACAATGTGGTCTCCCCTGAGCCTCATTTTCCCCAGGCTAAATACCTCCAGGTCCCTCAGCTACTCCTCATAGGACCTGACTTGTGCTCCAGACCCTCCCCCAGCTCCGCTGCCCTTCTCTGGACCCTCCAGCCCCTCAATGTCCTTCCTGAACTGAGGGGCCCAGAACTGGCACAGCACTGGAGGAGCGGCCTCACCAGTGCCGCGTACAGGGGGCCTGTCACCGCCCTGGTCCCGCTGGCCACACTGCTACTGACATAAGCCAAGTACGGAGTTTGAGCAGAGACTTAAGAGCAGGNGATTCGAGGGGAGGCGGGAACCCAGGGCAGGAGGGAATCGAGATTCGAGGGGAGGCGGGAACCGAGGGGAGGAGGGAATCGAGGGGAGGAAGATCCCAACCCCCGGAAGGGCTCGGGGTAGGGCCATGGCGGTACGGCTGCATGGCGGCGCCCGCGGTGAGTGTGTGCCAGGCGCTGCCGGGCCATGGCGAGCCCCGGGATTTTCTCCAGTCGCTGTGAGTTTTCCTGGGGAAAAGCCCGAGCTCTCGGTCCCTGTGAGCCCGCGGGGATGGGAGTGGGCGCCTGGCCTCAGCAGTGGTAGGGCCGCGACTGCCCCTGCCCTTGTGCCTGTATTACTGCTCCTGGGTGCCGTCATAGTGATCCATGTCTCTATATGTATATATAGCGTGTATATATATGTGTGTGTAAATACAGTGTATGCATATATAGTGTGGATTTGTGTGTATATACACATATATGTGTGTGTTTATATATGAATATATATAGCGTATGTGTGTATATATAGTGTGTGCATATATATGGTATCTATGTAGTCTATATAGCATGTGTGTAACATATATAGTAGATATGTAGTGTAAATGCTTATATATGTAGTGTATATACAATGTATAGATATACACACGCATATCATACAGTCTTAAACATAATTGGTGTGTCATAGAGCTGTTTTCTGGCTTGTTAAAAGAGCCAGAGTAAGTCCATACCGTATAAAACTATAAAAAGTCATCTAAAATTTGGTTACTACAAAATAGTAGTGGTATAGGGGTGAACATAATGGAGAAACCGACTGAAGTCAGAAGTTTCAGCAATGTGCCCTGTGTGTGCATGGGAATGTCTGTCAGAAGGTAGGTGCTAATTTATTAAATAATGATTGTTCTGTAAAGTGAATTCTTACAAAAATTCCCACAGGAGGAGGTTGCTCCAGGAGGTGTCGATGGCTGGTGAAGGCTGTGGTTTCAGGGAGCTGATTTTCCATCCTGAAAAGGGGGCTTACGATGTCCGTGGTACATCGTCTGGCAGTGGGATGGCTTGTGGATCATCTCTCTTTCATCAACCAGTGTGGCTATGAGATCTGTGACTCCTTTGCACACCCTGGTGGTGTCACTTGCAGTACTCCTGTCACATCTACTGGAGACTGTCACACTATTTCTGCTTTTGCTGCCACCCCTTCATCAACTGATGGTCCTCCTAATGGTCCTGGAGATGCCATAAAAACAGCAAGTAAAAGAGCAAAAATGAGATATGTGTTTCGGGAGGAGTTCTTTCATATTCCTAAGCCCCATATAGCTGCAGCTGCTCAGGAGCAGCCGTGTCAGGGATGCCCTGAGGTGAGTCTGACAGAAATAAAGGCCAGCAGCAACAGAGCGGAACACCTAGAAGGAGCAAAGAGTGACGTTGGAGATTCTCTTGCCACCGCTAGGAAGGTATGTTCTCTGTAACACAGTATATTACAGTAATCCCTTGATCAATAATATACTACTGACATTGTTTTACATACCTGAGTCTTTTGAGATAGTGTAGAAGAGCAGGAACTTTTGAGGATATTCTTGTATCCCTCATGTCAGTAATGTGCCTTCTGTGCCTCATAGGGACTGGATTGCTCCCAAAATCTGACACTGGTTGTGGTCAGGTACACAGCCTGAAACTGTGGTAACTCTTGAGATTGTGCTGATTAGTGAGTTGGGAAGGACAATATGAATTCTCTTTCAGTGTTGTTCAGTACTGTTCCATATGGACTAAAGAAATAAGAATCACTGGTCTAAACTAATAAATGTAATTGTGAAGACAGTTAAATTTTTTTTTTTTGGTAAACTGAACTTGACAGCTGAAACTTTTAGTATGGTCCCAAAGGAGGCATGAGCACAAACTGTGCACTAGGTACCTTCAGATCCTAGTGCCATGAATAATTTAAAACAACTTTAAGCCTATGTATCTTGTGAATGCCTGCAGCAGGTTATATATTTTCAGATCTTTTTGCCTATTTGATTTGTACTTGTGATAGGAAAAGAGATGGAAAATTTCTTCTGCTTTTAAGGAGTTAAGTTGTAGTTAAGGTATGTTTGATTTTTCATCATGGAATGATATGGATTTTTTGTTGTTTTTTGCTAATTCTACAGAAACGTAAAAGGAAATGTGTATTTAACCAAGGTGAACTGGATGCTTTGGAATACCATTCAAAGGTAAGTTGGAAAAAATGTATTTTGCAAGTACATGCTGCTTGACTTTGGGCATCTGCTGAGTGGAGCGCATGGTTGCAAACAAGTTCTGTTTTTGTAGCTTGTTCCACTGGTGCAAAGAACGAAAGGGAAAGGAAGGTCAATCTCTCCAATCATTATATGAATTTGTGCTTACAGAGTAGATCTTTTATGTAGATACCTGTGAAATTGCATTTGAGACATTACAAAGAGCTGGAAGCTGCATTCACTAAGTAAATTGGACTGTTATAGACAACTGAACATTATGTTGTGATGAGTTGAATGTTAGGAAGTGACTGATTTTAAATTGGCAGCGTAACCTGATCTGAAGATCAGCTCCTCATTGTTTCAGGACACTGTGCTGGAGTTATTCAGTGTCTTTGTGACCAAATGTGCTTCAAAATACCTTATTCTGCAATTGAAAAAAAAATTCTCTGACATTTTATGTTGTCCTACTAAAGCATTTTGAATGAATTGGAATTCAAGTCTGTATGCTTATGTCAGTGATGTACTGGTGAAGATACAAGTGAATTACACTGAAGCATAATTGTGAATTGTAGAAATGTGATCTGTAGGTAATGTTTGATGTATTCTTACTGCTTTCCCAAACAGTGATGTGAGCATAAGCTAGGAGCTACACTTGCTTTCTTTCCCTTGACAAAGGTTTTAGTCATATTGGGCTTTTTGCTTAAATCTGTTCTACTTGAACTACATTTAGATGACTATGCTTTTTTTCTTTTACATGGCAACAATCTTGTAGTAAACATGTACAGCTTTCTGATACAGTGTAGAGGTCCTGTGATTATTTTTGTGAATAAGCTGTGCATGGGCAGAATCACCTTAAAGGAGAAAACTTTGGAGTTCAGCATCAACATGAGTATGAAAACGTTAAGGCTAATATAAAATCATTCAACAGTAGAAATAACGAAAGAGATGAAGAGAAGAAGTTTGATGTCTTGGAGGCTTGTGTAACTTCAAATGATATTTGGTGAATATGTGGAAAAGACAGAGTTTGGAAAAATCTGTGGCCTCATTTAGCCTCTTATATCATTCACAGCTTAGGAAGTATTGGGTTTTTACTCTATTTGTGTTGTTAAATGTTATAGTTCCCCACGTGAATTCAGATTATTTTGGCACTCGACAAATAAATCCAAACAACCCTGATTTTGTTTCAGCAAGTGACTGTGAATTTCAGTTGAATCCATTTATGAGTTTCAGTCAGTGTCAATGTAGGGAACAGTACAAAATATGCTAAATTCCTTCAGCAGCCATTTGTTAAAACTCCTGCTTTGATTGCTTCATAGTCAAGAGACTTGGTTCACCTTGTCCACCTGTGAGTTAACACATGCATCTAAGAAGGTATAATTTCTAAAAATATGTTTAGTAATTCTGTTGAGGCAGTATGGACTTCTCTTATCACAATCGTAGGTACTGAAAATCTATGACTCTGTATTCTCTGATGTCTGGAGGTGGCACTATTCAATTATATAAAAAAAATCTTTTTCTTCCCCTGCCACCAATCTGGGAATTATAATAAAGTGTATTTTGTAAAACTCTCTTGTAATCTTGAAGATTCCACAATCAGAAGCTTTTGAAACCATGGCATGTGTTTGAAGCCTTTAATAAAGCCACTATAACTGACAATGGACAAGTGGATAGACCCACCTCACTGACAATCAAAACACATAAAGGCTCTGTGATTTGGAAATGAAATGAGTCTCTAAATTTTGTGAATGGAAGGTGCTGAAGTGAATGACAGTGTATATAGATCCAATAATTGTGTCATCCTGAACTGACTAACAGGCTACTTGAGGGGTTTTCCACTTAGAAAAGTTGCAAAAATCAAATTCTGATACTTTAATTTGATTACTGGTTGTAGTGCTGTATTACTGAAAAATGCATAACATGTTGCTTTATGAAGTGAATTGAAATGTGAAAAGTGACTAATTTTTAAGTCCCAATATACATTTCAATTAAAAATACATTCATGGGCACAGTAACTTGAAATTAAATTAGAATTTTAAATTAAACTCCAGATAATTGCTTTGAAATTTGTGTTTGGTTGAAACAATAATATTCCTCATCTGTTGTTTGAAATGTTTTATTCAGTAGTTTCTTGCTCCTTCTTTCTCCAGCTTTCTAGTTATTGTAACTTTACCAAAAAATGAAAACCAACCACAGAAGTTAGTGTGGTGTCCTAGTTTTTGCTGGGATAGAGTTAGTTTTCTGCTTGGTAGCTGGACAGCTAATGCAGAGTTGATGGAGTGGGGATGCTCCAAATGAAAAATGAACCCAGGATTTTTAAAAAGCCCCAGAGCCAACATATTGGAAGCTAAAGGTAGGTGAGTTGCCCAAATGTCTGCACTCAGCTGCAGCTGCTTTCTCCCTTCCAGCCTGGTCAGGATAGATCAGAAAACATCAAAGATTGTCATTTTGGGTTTGGCATGAGGATAATGTTGACAGCAACAATTCAAACATCAGTGTGTTAAGCAGTGCTTACCCTAAGTCAAGGAGTTTTCAGTTTCCCGTGCTCTGCCCGTAGGCAGGTGCACAAAGGAAGCTGGGAGGGAACATGGCCAGGACAGGTGACTGGAATTGGCCAAGGAGTTATTCCGTGCATAGGATGTCATGCTCACTATATAAACAATGGGAGTTGGCCAGGAGCCATGGATGTGCTACTAAGGGATGGGCTGGACATCAGTCAGAAGGTGATGAGCGATTGTATTGTGCATCAGTTGTTTCTCTTGGGTCATATTTCTCTCTCTCTCTCACACTTTTTAATAATAAAAATAATGATAATTATTCATTTTGTTTCCATTTTTAAACTGTTCTTATAGTAGCCCACGAAGTTTGCTTTTTTCCTTGGATTCTTCTCCCCACCAGAGAGTGGGAGGCATGTGGTGTGAGTGAATGGCTGTGGCACTTGGTTGCCAGCTAGGGTTAGATCGAGGCACACACCTTATAATCATGCCTTTGTAGCCTTTGAGCCAATGATCTCAGTAATTGGCAAGGATCCTTTTCCCTACCTGCAGATTGAAAATGTTTTGATTTCAGTTATATTCCCTGGTCAAGTAGATACTTGAAAGATCTTTTTTTTTCTTTTTTTCTTTTTTTTTTTTTTTTTTTGTCACCATACAGGTCAGGAAGCTCATTTGGGAAGGCACTTTGCGTTTAGTCCAAGAGGGGCTCAAAAGTGGTTTTCTTCACCATACTACTGCAGAACTCTGTTGCAGGAAGAATAATGTTCCTCAACACATTGTCTGTGGGTTGGCTGAATTATGTGAAATGGCAAAGCAGTTTCCAGCTGTGAATGGAAGTGACCATCAAGCTATATGTGTGCTAGAGGAGGAAACCTCCAGTGCAGAGCAGGATCTGCTTTCGTGTGTTGTGGAAAACAGCTCAAACTGTGCAAAAACAATTGTGCTAATGGGGCAGAAATACTTGGTACCACCAAAAAGCAGTTTCCTCTTATCTGATATTTCACGTTTACAGCCCCTGCTGAACTGTAAGTATCTTTAGGTGTTAGAATTTACCTGCCCAAGAAGGGCAGTTAATGTCAAGATGACTCAATGAACAGCTTTTCACATACAGCATCACACTGATAGCAAATGCTGCTGCAGGCTTTCAAGGTGATATTTCTAACTTTGTGCAAGTAAGTAAGGACTTTCCAAGGAATGTTGAGTGGTTAGGAAATTGTGTCGTGAGGGGATTATTTGTCTCCAGGAGGCTCCTTTAGAAATCTCAGCCAAAATGCAACAGTTTGTGAGGGTGTTCTAAGCTGCTGTCAGCATAGGAGTCACATAAACACGTTGAATTGGGGCTAGCTGTGCTCCTGGGTCCCTGTCCCACAGGATGAGCCTTTCGCATAGGTAGGTCCAAGCTGCTGCTGAAGTGGTGGTCCTGCTGTCTTGATTTTTAGCTAGATTAGACCATGAGGGAGGGATGAGATAATGCACCTTAAAGCAAATGTTCACTTACGAACTCATCCTGTTCAGTGCCAGGGTCTTTTTAGATTAAACTGGTTGTGGAACAAAGCCCAGTGTCCTCCAGGGAAGATAACAGTTTGAGAGGCTGTTGCACCCAGCTGGAGGGCAACATCACTTTAGCAAGACCACCAGTAGCATGCATGACTTGACCTTTCAGCTGCTGTGTTTCACAGCTGAGAGTATTGGCTTATGCAAAAATCAGTGACAGGGAAATGGGGGGATTTTAGAATAAACAAGTCCTCTGTAAAAGTGGATCAAAAACTACCCAAGCCACTATCCCCAGCCATAAGCTGACAGTATGCGTCAGTCTTCAGCGTCATTCCAGTAGCTTTCAAATTGACCTTCATTATTATTATTATTACTGTTATTTTCATTACTATCAGTCACAGCCAGGCTTTATCAGACAGTCTTAGAGGGAAGATGTTGCCTGTGAGCACGAGCTGGGCATTACAGCTCTACCCTCTAATGAGTAATTTGGGATTTTTTAATTGCACATGAAAAGAGAGGAAGCATGTAACTTAGATATCGTATTTTTTAAATTTTATTTTTATTGAGAAGATATTCAGGAGGTAGAATCTTGCTATCTGAATAACAATTTTGCATTTGAAGTCCAGAATCTAGCTAGTTTTCATGTATAGGAAAGAAAGAAGGTTATTGTCACCCTGCTACCACTCTGCACAGTTGAGCCTGTAAGATTCTCCAAGGAGTTATAGAGCAGTCCAAGAAATCTGAACAAATGCTTTTGAAATAAACAACTGTGAATGTTAACATAATGCCCTGACTGTAAACTTTTTTTCTGACTAAGTCAGCTGTCCATTTTAATTATTCTTCTTCCCTTTTGCCTGCCAAAAGACAAGTAATTCTTGCTGGTCAGTCCACTGTAAGGATAACAACTCCAGTGTTAAATGAATAAGATGTAGTAATCACATTTTGTGAACATCAAATACTAAGCTGTTGTTCTTACCATCAGACTCAGTGAAAGAACAAATAGGTTCTCTGAAGAAATAAAATTGGGGAGTTCTGTTTTTTCATGGATGTATTCTGTATCTTCTATCCTCCAGCTAAAGTAAACTCAGCTTCTCCCATGAAAACTCTTCCAGTTCTTTTACTCTTGTTCATTGATTCCTGTTTCGTACAATATGTCTAGCTATCTGTCTCTCTTTACCTCCAGTAGTGGAAAACAGTTTTCTAGGGCTGGCTTGAAGCTCTGCATGTCCTTGTTGGCCTGATAAAAGATCAAACAGGACAGGAATCTTGCATTCAGGGCTGTAGCTTTTCACTCAGCTGGGTGCCTTATTACATGTCTTCTGTTGGAAAACTTGGAAAAATTTTTGGTTTTGAGACTTGCACTTTGCTGTCCTTTTTTTTTTTTCCTGAAAGTCCTAAAGATATTCAAAATTTCTTGTTGGGATCTGACACAGATCACAAAGAAGTCCTTTCTTGAGGTAATCAGCCTAAATATATTGAATTTTCTGGATATGATTATCTGAATTAAAACAAGCATGTCAAAAGTCTTTTAACTTCTTATTTGGAAAGAACAGAAGAAATTTGCAGTTTTGCTGTATATCTGTTTTAACTCACAGATACTTTTTAAAGCTAATTTCCAGTTTTGTTTTTTTTTTTCTTTAATTTCACTTGCCAGACAAGAAAAAATATGATGTAATTGTGATTGATCCACCATGGGAGAACAAGTCTGTTAAAAGGAGTAACAGGTATGTTATGTAGTAAAATCAAAGGAACTTTGTCATTGTAGCTTGCAAAGGATAGTTAACACTTTAATATATTGATCCAATCCAGGACCGGTTTAACTGTGAGACTGTAGCTTAAACTTGTAAATATTTTGACACATGCTTACCTTCAAATCTGTGGACTGTCATAGGTATTTCACTGAAATGTGTTGGATACTAGGCATACAAAATATTTGCAGGAGTAGATCTGAAATCATCTAGCTGGTGAATGTTAGTCCTTTACAGAGAATGTATGGATTCAGCTGTTTTGTAGGGCCCAGATCATGCAGATATAAGTTTGTAATTAATAGGGTTCCTTCAGTGGGCATAAAGCTAGGTAAATGTGTAAGTATTGCCAGAGCTGAAATCTTGCTCAGAAGTTTGAGTGGGTTTTTATTTAATTTGAGGTGTAGCTTAAGCTTCAGTCTAATGTTTAGAAGAACATGATAATGCAGCAGTAAAATCCTCTAGTGCAGTAGGAACTCTGAGTACTGTAGTTTATGAAGTCATTAACTTAAATTTTTATGGGCTTCCTTCACTACTGAATAACATCATGTTTATGCCAGTGGAGTCCTCTTGATTACCACAGAATTGTATCTATTTTAAAGAAGGGTAGACAGGAAATATGGCCTTACAATTTTCTAGAATAAAGTTTGCTGTAGCTTTTGAAGCTTGTTATGAAGACATAGTTTGAAGGTACAGAGACTGATGAGTAGGCTTTCCTTTGAAAGCATTCAGAAACCTCGAGAAACTCTCATTTGAATGTCCTTCTTGAGTATATAAGGTACTCAGAGAAGAATTGTAGTTACTAGCATAAGTTAGTCACCAAAATCCTGTGTTCCTTATAAAATAAAGGCAAAACGTGGAGGAGCTATCACTGCTCATAATTATCTTGTTGGCGGGTAATCATTGTGAAGCATTTCTCATCTGGGTGAATCTTTTTTCCTCTGGACAGTATAGTCCAAGAGATATTTTGGATTTTATCCTCGTTTACTGTTTCTAACTGTGGCATTGTGTAGAGTCCTGGCTAACCACATAGTGGCTGCCGATTTTCATTAGGCAGTGTGCCAATATTTTTGGTGCTGCAATGTGTAGGTTCCATGGAGTGAAGTTTATTAATAATGTAGAATTGCATCATGAAAAAAAATGGTAGAAGAGGACCTGGAAAGCATCCTCGATTCACTGGTGTAGCATTCAGTTAGCTCAGAAAAGTGCAGAATGGTTTTGGATAACCTAGAGAACTTCTACCATGGCAGATAATATTAAAAAAATGAACAACTTCTGAAAATGATTGGAGAAATCATTGTCTTTTATGACCTTTTAACTTGCCATTCAAATTAGTGTTGCCCTTGCAAGTGACTTACATGTCATTTTCATTCAGTAGAGAGTTTATTATAAGAAGTGAATAGTATTACATTGCTTAAGAAGCTACTGTTCACTAAATAGCTTTGTTCTGGGTCAAAGGTGAGAACATTGAATTACAGCTAATAGTTCTTCAATGAAACATGGGCTTCTAAACTTCTTCAGAGTCACAACTCAATAACCCTTTATTTTGAGGGATAGTGCAAATACGTAGTTCAAGGTTCTGCTCAGTAAAGTTTATGTACATACACAAATGATTTTTATATAAAATCCCTCAGAATTGTCCACTGGGTGTCAGTCTTGAACTGTTTTTATGACCTAGATTGTCCAGAGATAATTCTTGAAGTGACTGGTCTGTGTAATTTTTTTTATCCATTTGTGTTGCTTTGCAATTTTTATGGTTGGTATATGCTAATTTGCCTTCTCACTATATTGGCGTAGGTACAGCCACTTGTCTTCGTGGCAAATCAAGCAGATTCCTGTACCAGCACTAGCTGCTCCAAACTGTCTTGTAGTCATGTGGGTGACTAATAGACAGAAGCACTTACGTTTTGTTAAGGATGAACTTTATCCTCACTGGTCGGTGAAAACACTTGCTGAGTGGCACTGGGTAAAAGTAAGTTCTCAACTTGTTTTGTTGCTTTCCTGAAGACTGAGAAGACTTGCAGTATGACACTTCATGTTCTTCTAATTTATCTATTTACTACCATGTGCTTCTGTATTTGAAAGCTATGATATCATCAGTATCCTCCTTTTTATAAAGGAAAAGGTCTTGGAAAAACATTGGATATTTAAACTTTCTACTGTATATTTTTAACTCTCTTGTGTCAGATTACTACAGCTGGAGAATTTGTATTGCCTTTGGATTCTTTGCACAAAAAACCCTATGAAGTTCTTGTATTGGGGAGAGTTCACAGAGATGTAAAGGAGACCTTAAGGTATGTCAGGATATTTATGGTAAATGTGTTTTTTTGCAGGATTCCCTTTGTATGTATCACTTACTTATAATGCAGTATAATGTCCCAAAATCTCTTGGCTGATTGTGGATCTAAAGATAGCCTTGTTAGCTTTGGAATAAGAGAGTGCATTAGTGCGATTAAAGAATGGAACCTCCCGTCTGTTTGCATCTGCTGCCTTGGGGAACTGTATTGGACAAAAGCCTTGTGGACAGGGCTTCCTTTGCTGACAGGTTCTCTTGGACCACAAGTCCTTGGCACAGGCTGATGCTATTTTGGGGATGCTGCTGTTGTTCCACACATGAAGACATACAGGCCTACATTGTTTGTTCTCAGTGGCTTGGCATGGCTATTGTTAACCATGTTTTGTCTAAAGCCTCAATAATTTCGTAAACTGTCATTTTAGATGTTATGTCTGAGCAACATTTAACTTCCCTTGAACTTCCCTGAAGTTTGTGAATAAACATTCTGTGTGTTATCTCCCATCTGAAGTAGCTCTGCAAGAACTGTAGCATCACACTGGGTACCATTCATTCTCATGTTTCTTTTCTTTTCTGATTTATGTGACAGGAAATCTGAAGGTGTTCTTCCAATTCCAGAGCATCAGTTAATTGTCAGCATACCCTGCGGTCTGCATTCACATAAACCTCCTCTTGCTGGTACGTTTTGGGTATTTTGCCTAGTGTTTCTGTAGCACAGTGGACTTGAATGTCTCATTCTGGGATGTACCTAGAAATGCCATTTGCCAAGCAATTTTACTCAGCAGCACTTGTGGTTCCTCAACATCTCTAAAAGTGTTCTGAAGCACCTCAGTCTTGGTCTCAAAAAATGAATGTGAAAACTAGGACTTCATGTATTACTGTGTGAACGTTTTGGGTAGACATGTAGAAAAAATGTTGCCTTTTTCAAAATTTTTCTTTTAAATACTGCAAAAACAGTTTTACAAATGTGTCATATATGAAGTTGTGACAAATGACCGAAAGTACCTTGTGAGGGAGAGAACTTTGGGAATACATAAAATAGGAAAGCAGAAACCTCTTTCATTATTATGTCATCCTGAAATGAATGTTTACATATCTGCATGAATTGATTATATGCCTGCAGTACAATTATGCCTTTAAATCCAAAAACTTAATTACTTTAAGACCACTAATAAGATGCAACAAATAAGGCATGCCCTGCTTGTTTCTGAGGAGCTGTATTTCACTCACTGAAATTGATGCAGTAATTCCAGCCAGCCAGTTAGTGTGGGTATAAATTCAACTTTTTAGAGTTAGTCCAAAGAGTTGTCCTGGAGCATTTTGACATCAATAGGAAGTGGTACTACTTTCATCACTACAGCACCTTAGAACCTCACAAGACTGGTAAGAAATATTTTTAATACCTCTCACAAAAAAGATTTCATCCTCCACCAAGGGGGAAGCTTGTGATGAGTCTGCAGATACTCCATGTGTTTTATATTCACATCAGAAAAGGCAAGTAGAATAAATGTGTAATGCTCTTGGAGAGGTGTCACACTTTACTTCACTGATATGCTTTCCTTTTTCTCTTCCCAAGGAGTAGAACTACTTTTGATCTGAGCAATTGTACCTCCAGGGATTCTCTAAAATCTGTATTTGAGGGCTTGCATTTATTAAATTTCCGTATATGTATGTATACATACACAAACATACACACCTGTTAAAAAACTAGTAGAGAGGACATACTTTGGTTAGCTAAAAAAAGAAAAAAAAGATGGGCAGTTTTAGGAGGATCTGAAGCCACATCTTTAAGAATTAGGGCTGCAGCAGGAGGTATGTGTGTTGATTTAAGGTAATGAACAGTAAGGTGGTTATTTATGAGCAAATTTATTTAGGGTCTTTTTAGCAAGCCAATACTTAGCAGCAAACTTGGACACAAACAGGAAACTCATGAGGTATCCAAGGGTGCAAACCAGCAGTTGGATGTATTATAAAAAATTTTAGTGGAACAATGGTCCTCAGAACAATTCTTTTGTAGGGCAGAATCTAGAAACCATATTGGAGAATACTTTATAAATTATAACTCTGAGTGGACTTTGAAAGAAATTGTCCTTGCTAATTTCTTCTGTATTTCTTGAGTCTTCACTTGAGTGGTGGGATTTGATACCATTGTGCAGCATTTGTGTTTATCTTTGAAAAAATGAACTTGCTGTGGAGCAATATGAATGATTTAAAAGGTTTTTTATGAAAATACACATATATCCTACAGCTTTTTGGTAGGTCTGTGCAAAATACAGTTATGTAATCAAAAGGTAAACCATAAAGCAAAAGCTGATTGCTGATGCTTTGACATCTGTGCTGTACAAGGTGTTGCTTTCATGACCAGGCAGTATTCTCAAGCAGCCAGTAGAGAGCAGCTGAGCTACATCCTAGAGAGGTTCAGAAGAAATTTGAACAGAAGCAGAGATTTGGCAAGGGGGGAGAAGAACACTTGATGAGTCACACACATTCTTAATGCTTTGTTTAAGTAGTAGCAGAGCAAAAAATATTAGTATTTACTGATGCTGTCTGGCACTTTGTTTCTTATTACAACAATAAAGGTTGTATGTTGATACATATGTAGCCACTTAATGACTGATTATAAGAGTTTATCTCTCTGGGAGAAGAGAAAGATGTAAATTAAAGTAAGCCATCAAAAAGAGATGTTTGTGTTCCTACAGTGCATTTAACCGTGAAATTGCAACTGTAGGGGTTTTTGGTGATGCATGTGCTGTGTTCAATGCTTAGAGCTCTAATATGTCATTGTAAATGTACTTAAGCTGCTTTATGCAAATGTGTTAAAATCAAATTTTATTACTCCAGGTTTTGATTCAAATAACAGCAGGTTTTCTTCCTAATTCAATTCAATATTGCTCTTAGAGAGCACAAAAGATACTCTGTTACAGATATGTACCAAGTTCTACATAACTTCATATCACCTTTTTTCCTTTTCCCGTATTATAAATTGTTCTTGTTATAGCCATTGCTCTTCCAGTTTTTAAGTATATGCATTTATTGTTAGGAAATAATACTGCTGTGTAGGAGTTTGCCTAAAAGCACTGGAATTAATTCTTGGCTATGTTCTAACCAATTTGCATATATTCAGCAGAACTATGCAATGAGAAGTCATAGGAAGTCCCTCCTCCTGTAGCAATAATGGCTTATTAGGCTATGTTATAAAGGTTTTCTTGGAACTAAAAAAAGTAAAGACCTTTTGTTTCCTTATGTACCTTGTGAGCCCTTGCCATAAGACTAATTGATAGGTGCATCAGCATCTGGGTTTAACTTGAAGCTCAGGAAAGATGCAGTGCTGTAAAGCTGTTTTTGAGCCGGATTTCAGATTGTTTTCTGGTCCTGCTCTGTTCAGGGTTTAGACAAATCGGGCAATAAGGAGCTCTACATTGCAAACTCTTTTGAAGGGTTATTTTAAACTGAGATAACTGTGTGCTTTGTGCTTTGCATGACTGGCTGGTCAGGCAGTGAAAAAGCAGATAGTTATTTTCACTTTATATATTCAATTTGTCAATGCAACACCTGCTTTTTAGGCAGTGGAAGTTCAAACAGTAGGAGAAACTGTTGCTTGTTTCAAAGTTAATTTGTTCTTTTGCTCATTTAAGCATTTTTAGGACCATGCATCTTCAGTACGTGTTTGGTATTAGGAGTATGCAGGTGTGGCAAGTCTCCTGCCTGACCACTGGATTGTGCTTCAGAATGAAAAGGGTTTTCTGAACTGTTGTGTCTGCCAGCTGGTTTTGTGCTCGCTTCACGTGTCTTAGAGCATTAGGTGCTCAAGTATAAGTACCTAAGTTGCTGTCATAGTGTTTGTGACACCTGTGATAAAGAATAGGCTATTTATCATCTAATTAACCTGTTTCCTGTCAGTGGTATCTGTAAGTGGATAGAAGTAATCGTGTGCTGGGTTTTGTTTTTCAGTTTGTTCCTGTGGTAGAAAAACTCAATACTTAATTTTTCTACTGGTGGAACTTCTCTAAGCTCTTTTCAGAGGAAAAAAACCCAAGGGTTTGCTTGAGGGCTGCAGATCAGATCCATGTGTGTTAAGATAGCTACTGGTGGTGTAAAGGTCTAACAAAGAAGACGTAATTTGTAACTTGAACACTGATTTTTCATATTTTAAGGAAACCAATGTAGTGAGATTTTAAGCCAACAAAATTCAGCTCTTTTGATATGGTAATTTCATTGCAGCACGAGTTACTGCCTGATGTGATTATGTAAATGCCTACAATCTAGCAATGAAGAATCATACTATAATGTGATCTCAAATTATATGTAATATGTCTCTTTTTTTAAAAAAGCCCTCTAAGTTTAAAAAGATGCTATCTATGCCAGAAGGAGAGGGGGAGATTCCTGCGACTTCATTTTTAAATTCTATAACCAAATTGATAGAAAGACTGGCACATGTTTCCTGCTTCTACTGAGCTGATCAGTTTCTTGCTACCCCTTTTTTGCTTTCTGGTGAACCAATCTTTGAGGTTGGTTGAATGTCCGAAGCGTGCTTTTCAAATTTGTTCTTTTAGGCATGAAAGTTTTTGGTGCCTATTAAAACTGCTTTGGATTACTGAACCCAGTGCCATGATGACATTTTTAACTTATGAATTTTCAGATCTACCACCTCTCTGGGCAATCTGTTCAGTGTTTCAGCACCCTAATTGTAAACAATTGTTTCCTTATATCTAGTTTGAATTGATCCTATTTTAGTTAAAAACCTTTCTCCCTTGTCCTATTGCTGCAGGCCCTGCTAAAATAATGTTTTTGCCTTATTTCTTATAGGCCCCATTTAAGCACTGAAAAGCCACAGTAAGGGCTCCCTGGAGCCTTTTCATCTCAAAGATGAACAACCCCAACTCTCAGCTTGTCTTCCTAGGAGAGGTGCTTCAGCCCTCTGATCAAATTGTCAGCAAATTATGCACAAGAAATTCTTATCTTAATGGAGCTGTGAAAAGAACAATAAATTTTACCACTTTTTTATTATAATGGGTTTGCAAAATGGTATTAAGCTGCCACTCATAAGTGATGTCTAATTAGATGAACTCCCATGACACCAAACAGCGCGTGAGTTTTCTGTCAGAATGTACATTTTCCTCTAAACTTCCCAGACTCTTCTCTGCAAATGCTAGATTTGTTTAAACATTTTATCTTGCCTCTAAAAGAAGCAGGTTTTTGGAATGAGATTCCTTCTGGTAGCAGTATTTTTTAGATTAAAAGCTGCCTTGATGATAACCCATCTGAGACATTCATGTGACATTTGTTAAAGATTGGGAGAAGGCGAATAGTTTATTATGCCATGCCAAAATACAATAAAGCCTGGAAACACCCATTAAAAATATTTACAGAAAAGTTTTTCATACATTGGAGCTTTGGAAGAGGTGATCATGTAGGTAGGAAATGCATCTGGGGTTGGCTAACACTAGAAAGTGAAGTGGATGCTCATCTTTCTGCAACAGGAGCAATCCATGACCTGATCAGCTGGAGTCTCACATAGGGCATCTGTGACTGGCAAGCTTGATGCAAAAAGTCAGCACTTGGATTGCACCAAAAAAAAGGAAAAAAACATCTCCTCTCATACTTTGGTGTATGCTGACTGGATGTGTTTTTGCTTTCTGCAATGATCATATCTGAAAAGATCTGATCTGATCAATGATCTGAAAAGATTGAGTGATGCAGCAAAATGTCGGACTTACGAGCTGTATTTTTAAGTGACAGGGATTCAGAAATCACTGGTAGATCTGATTTAAAAATGACCAAGGTATCCTTTGGAAAGCGATATGTTTCCATAATTTTTCTTCTTTTATCTTCAGCAGCAAAGCAAAAAATTTAACATGCAATTTTTACTATAGATAAGCTTTTCAGTCTTTCTGCCTTCTCTGTGTTGGGTGCTCCTTAAACCTTTGCTTTTCTCATGCATGTTTTTGTACAAAAATGTTTTTGTAGACATTTCATGAAACCTAGTTAAGGAGTTGCTTGAACCAACCACAGACTAAATGGCTCTGTATGACAAGTAACACATTTAGCAATAAACTCTTTGTAATAATGCAAGATCTTTTCAAGATGTTTTCAAGCAAAATGCAAGATCTTTTTCTATCACTCCAAGAATACAAGTCATGATCAGTGACACAGTTGATGTTAGTGACAGGCATCTTTATATTTGGATTCAGGCAGTAAAAATGTCTAACTGTAAAAGAAATTTGAGATTTATGTTACTGAATAGCAGCAACAGTAATAGAAGTATCTTTTCAGTTGCCAGGTTGATACTGGGGTAAAAAAAAGCATTTTTATAGCCCTTTTAGTGCTACTATTATTTAACTGGTGTTTCTTATTTTATTTTTTAACAGTTATCATTACAAAAATACTTTTATCCCTATAAAGTACAGAGGAAAAGAGTGTGGTTGTAATTAAGAAAAGGGTTTATTTATTTATTTTTAAAAGTACTGCCCCCTTGTTATTGGTGCTAAGTGAGGCTTTAGGAGGTGTTTGGTTGATATTAGTAAAAAATTCAGAACTCATCTATGTAGAGGCTGAAATAAATCCTCCTTTCCTTTCTCTAAATGAAAACCAATAAATCAAGGCTATTGAAGGCCCTGACAGTATTGTTCAAAATCTCAAGGGCACTTATTTAAAATTACTTTTTCACTATAAATAGTCCAGCTGTTTGATGAAACCTCTGAAATTAATTTTCTGTCTCTCCCTTCTTTAATGAAACATCCATTTTTTCATCTGCTAGCATCACAGGGGGAGGTTTTGCTTGTTTACTGTTGGTATTTGTACCATTGTCATTGTTGTTGTCTTCTTTTTTTTTTTTTTTTCTCTTGCACAGCAGTTCTGGCAGAGTTCATCAAGCCAGATGTGGAATGCTTGGAACTGTTTGCTCGCAACCTACAGCCTGGCTGGACCAGCTGGGGAAATGAGGTCTTGAAGTTTCAGCACATTGACTATTTCACTCTTCTGCAGAATGAAAACTGAGCTGGGTCTTAGGTATCTATACCTTCTGAAATCCCAAATCTTCCCAGGGGGGCTCTTGAACTTAACTTTATTACTGATGGTTCACCTAAAGGTAACAGAAATAAAACCAATTTCATTTTAGTTAGAATTCTTTAAGCGACAGGATATCTGTTTAATACTAGCAACCCTCTGTGCAAGGTGGTCCTTTATTTTGATGATCTGAACATATTTAAATACTGATGTCGTTACCAAAAATCTGTTAAGATAAAACTGCTTAACAGCAATGTAGCATTAAGAAGCAGGCATTCTTTGTTTGGCTGGATGCATGAGGGAGTATCTCCTCTGAAATATTGTGTTTGCTGATTACAGAGAAAGCTCCTGTTTATATACTGTATTTTACATATATATTCATTGACCTTGCTGAATAACATACAGATGATAATAATTTCTCCAAAATCCTTAACATATGTTCCCTCTCTTTGCACACGTGTTCTTCTGTCTCAGGGGTTTCATTGGTGGTTCCTGGTGGTTCAGCTGCCCCAAAATCGTATTTGACCATCCAGCGAACTGGTAAAATGTTGGCATAACTGGGCTGGTTACTCTGCAGTTTTCCTTCTTGGTCAATGTTTAACATGACCCTAGGGAATAAGTGTTGTGTCGTTCTATAGGCTTGTGGTTTTTGAAGAATAATTACATTAACCCACCAGGTGCAAGGAATTCTTCATCTGTCAACAATGTTAGAGTGTAAGCTCGTTCCCTGTTCTTTTTCAAACCTCAATAAAAGAAAGATATTTTAAAGTGTTCTCACTGCAGCTATCAAATCTGAGCTGATAGCACATTGACACTGCTGTACTGTAGCTCTTGTGTTATTTTTAAAGAATTATAATGTATTGTTTTTATAGAGTCAATGGAACTAAATAGTTCTGAATGATGCATGTTTTCTTAAGGATTTTTTTGCAAAACAATGGATTTTGAACTAAATAGTTATGAAGGCAGTGTATCTTCCTACATGTTTATATGTGTCTGTCTGCCTCAGAGAAAATAAAAGGAGTAGTGCTTATGTTTACTGGCACATGAATTCTTGACTGGCCATATTCTATGTAAAATTATACTTTTAAAACAGTTAGCAATTCTCTCTTTGTGTATATGGTGTTAATTTTTTGAATACATTGTAAATGATCAGTCTCAACATGTTAAAAATTCTGAAGTTTTAACAGAATATATGTATTTTAAAAAAAAATTCTCTCCTTATATTTTGGAACATTATAAAGCCATGCCAGTGAGCTGGTTTTTTCAGCTAACATAAAAAATGATCCCTTAAAAAAAAAATAAAAAAATTAAAGAATGGTACACTTTGTGTATCCTTTGCTGTGCTTAGATTTACTTTGAAAAATACAAAGAAAATGTAATGAGGCCTCTGCCACTTACTCATTTGCAGCAGTAGAGGCAGAGGTGCTGGACAAACTGATTTTCCTGATGGCAGGCTCCTGAGTTCTGACTGTTTATAATGGAGAACAAAATACATTGCCTAACTTTACCTTCATTTCCATTTTGATAGGCTGGTGAGCTGTGAAGATTTTTTTAAGTTAAACTTCAAATGTTAGCAGAGGATTTTTTTATAATTTTGTAATAAAAATGAAGATAAAATCTCCTGTCTTATTTGCAGATCCAGTTTCTGTATTATTGTTCAGTTCATGTTTTGCCTATTGGAGCAGTGGAGTTAATAAAACAAGGAAAATGCTTTTTTCTCCCCCCCCAAGAGTTAAACATACACTTAAAATATATAAATAATGTAACAGTGGAGGTAGTTACCCGGAAAAACATTTCTTGCTGCATGATTTTATTTAGTGTGCATTTTAAACTGGCAGTAGCTAAGCAATCTTACCTATAGCTACAAGGGATAGAAGATTCTTTATTTGCTTTTAGTTTTATAAGACATTCCCTACCTGGAACTTCTGTTTTCCCAGTCAGAATTCCCCTGCCCTCCCAAGATGCTCTCATCTAGTACTAAATGATGTATGGGATTTAAGCATGGAATAAATGATAACTGCTGCACTTATCTTGTTTCCCTTTTGTACTCTACAAAACAGCACAAGAAATGACAATATTGTCTGCTCCACATCCGCTGCTATGAACAACTCCAGATTATCTTTTTAATTACAACTAAAAGAAAGATGAACAGTCTTAGAGATCAGGAAACCACCCTTCTGCTTTGAGCTAAGCAGCAGAACCCTTCTAAGGGAATAACCTTCTTTAGGTTGTTGATGACCTTATTAATTTGTCTTTTCTGTGGAGGCCCTTTGCAAATAGTGGCTTTCTGGTATCTTAGAATAGTTAAGATTGGAAAAGACCTCTAAGATTAAGTCCAGCTGTTAACCTACCATCACTATGTTCACCACTAAACTGAAGCAGCTGAGCAGCTACTTCCAGCACCTGGGAATCCAGCCTTCTAAGTAGAGCTTCTATGTACAGGACTTGTGCAGGCAGACTCTTAAGCTTCTCAGGCTAAGTCAAAAATTGAAGATTGGAACTTGTGTCATACCTGATCCGGTCCTAAATAGTTACAAAATAGTGCCTTGGACACCTGTTGGCTGTTTTTCCACTGCTCTGGCCGTGAAGAAAACCTTATCAATATGACAGAAGTGGTGTTCCACATCTGCAGCCAACCTGAAACCATTGCCTTTTCTCAGGAGGAGAAAACCGGTTGCTAACTTGGAAATCTGAGGGTGGTATTAGCTGTTGATAGGGTCATCTTTTAAACATAATTAGTTGCCTGTTACACTTAATTCATAATTTAGATAGTCCCTTACACTTTTCCAGCTGTCCAAGACCCCAGCTGTTCCTAACCAGCCATCAGATCATTCAGTGCCTGTCAAAATATTATTCTGAGGCAGAATCTGCAGCATACTGAAAGATCCATGAAGAGTGAAACCAGCTGATAAAACAGGACAATTGAAGATCCAGTTTCCTTTTATGTTATATATGTCAATTGCTCAGAGGGAAAAATGCCCTTTGTTGTGTCAAGCCTTGTATAAAAAAGAAAACTTGCTCTGAAGAGTTTACAAAGTTGGTAAGAAATGAGAAAAAAAGGCAGAAGATAAGGATGGAGGAACACAAGATAGTAATGAGATGTTAAAGGTGTATTTAATAAATATCAGGCTAGGTATTATGCACATCTTCAGTGTTCCTAAGGAATTGTACAGTTGTTTCCCCTATTTTAAATGAGATTTTCTTCTTTTGTATTCTGGTATCACACATTCAAATAAAAAATAGTTGGAATGTGTATTTTTCTTACAACAATAACAAAATAAAAAGTTTTTTTAAGCTATAAATTCTTGTGGCAGCTTGGAGAAGTGACAACTGTGATTACTCAAGAATTTTCAAAAAGTATGTTACTTGATACATCTGTGTTATTTTAGCAGGACAACGATAAAAGTTTCTTTGGCTAGGTATTCTCTACAACTTAAAACCTTTTAAAATTGTCTTATTGCAAAAAAACTCAGTTACATTATAAAAAGAAGTAATTGTAAGCTTTTTCTATATGTAGAGTACATCAAGTGTCATAATCAAACTTACTTTTATGAATCTTCAGGTTTGAGTATGATTTTGAAATGTCAAATTAGCATATGACCTTTACTTGTATTTTTAAACTTCTGTGAAGTAAAAAGAATTATATCAGTAAGATATGTTTTTGGAATAATGATCGCTAGGCATGTACTCCTGTGGAAACAGCAAAACTTCTTTTGCAAGATTAAACATTATTAAAGAAGTGAGGTAGGTGAGGAGGTTGTACCTCTTCATAGCAATCAGCTTGGAAAGGTGTCAGCAGCAGCAAAGGGTTGACTTTTTAAAATAGATTGCCAAAGTACATAAACAACTATAAATTACAGGAGATAAATGCTACTCTGCCTTGATAATTGTGTTCATTAGCCTCCACATACCGTTAAAGATTTGCCTACTGTTTATTTTGGGTTGAATGTAGCAGGAAGAGAATGGAAGGTGGCTAGAGAATAGCCAAGGGCTATGAGGTATGTTCCAGTTGCTGAAAGAAGTCTTGTGGTGTCCCAGCTGGTAGGTTTTTTAATAGAATCATAGAATAGTTTGATTTAGTAGGGACCTTTATAGGTCATCTCGTCCAACCTCCCTGCAATGAGCCAGGACCTCTTCATCTGGATCAGGTTGCCAAGAGCCCTATCCTACCTGACCTGGAATGTTTCCAGGGCTGGGTCTGCCAGTTTTTTGTAGAGAGAATTGTATATGTTCATGTGTGTGTGGAGGCAAAGCTGACCTGTTGGAGTAGTGTGAATCAGTGGAATACAGTGCTTTGAGTAACAATGATATGTGCATTGCTAGACATTGAATTTTTATTTTTTACTTGTCAGTATCCTAATGTTACCAATTGGTGAGGAAAAGGTACTATTTATTTGGTTAGAGATGCCCCAATACCATACATGGTTTGAAAGCTTGCCTGGGAGCTGTGTAATAGATATATTTTTTCTTGGTAATCTACTGGGAGTATAACATTGACACTGATAAGTGAACTGCATAGCAGCTGCCAAGGTGTGTTCTCATGACCCTGGTCACATCTCAAAAGTGTGGGAAGCCTGCAGGGGCATGGGCAGGTGTGTAGTTGCATCGGTTCTTTGGCAGCTTCAATGTGCCTTGACATCACTAAAATGACATCAGAGCTGCTCCAGTGAGGGTGGGTCACTTTGCTGGGCCTAGCTATGAGGACTTTCATTGCTGGCATAAAGGAGTTGAGGTTGTCACCTGTTGAGGTTGTTCTTCAAGTAGATTGAAAATTTTCTAAAGAAAGTTGCTTTTTACTTGCAAACATTTTTTATTCAACTTGCTGAACTCTTGGTGTGCTGCAGAACCTGGGCTTTCAGCTCTGGGTCTGAGCCTGCCACATGGGCTGTTTTGGGATTAAAGAGTGGGCCATGCCCTGAGGGCTGAAATTCAAAATGCCTCTGGTCTCCAGACATCCAGGCATTCTTGGAAGTACTCTGGCTGCCAAACTGCAGGCAAAGCTCTGTAGTCATCCTGCCCTCCGGCTTTTTGGCTTTTTAGCTACCTGTCTTACGAAAAGAAGGGCTGGGAGGCACTGTTGACACTGGAGTCTTGACACTGGAATCACAGTGACTTCTTAACAAATGCGTCATCTTTCATCTTTTCCCTGTGATGAGAAAATCTGAAATTTCCATTGCTTGTTTCAGACCATTTTTATATTTCAGTTAGTAGTTTGCATTTACTTACAACAAAGTAAGTTTTGCTGCTTAGTTCTTCCTTCATCCTTCTCTATTTCTCAACTGGTTTTCTTCAATCTAATATTCATTTACACATTAGTAACTTTCTTTTGTTAATTATTTGTTACTGGAGGTGCCTTTAGATTTCTTTTAACTGTTAGGAAGGCTTGTCTGTAAAATTGCATGGTTTGAATTTGTTTGTTACCTCTTTCCACAAACAACCATAGATAACAGAGTGTGGCATGGGGTTTGAAACATGAATCTGGTGGTTAGGGAGGAACGAGGGGCTGCTTAGTAAATGTAAGCAGGAGAATGGGTTGTTGTGGCAATAGCAAAATCGACTGCTGCCACAAGAACATAAAAATGTGCAAGCCACGTGAGAGAAAGGTATGATTCCTCTGTTGCCTAGTTTGTAAGTAAAAAAGTTAAATAGGACAACAGTACCATAGCAGAACTATTTACCACAAGGGGATTTTTTTTATTTATCAGTTCTCTGTTGCTACCTGTTTAATAACAAAACCACAAAGTAAGGCTTCATTTGATGACCTTTATGGAAATGATAGCCCTGATGGAATACAGGAGACTTTTTTCAGAATATCTAGGGACATAGTATTCATGGTTAAAATACTACTACTAGAATGCTGTGAATGATGCAAATGCATCAAAATTTGAGTAAGATTTCCCCCCCCACCATTTTCAATATGCAGTGGCATGTCTTCTTTTTTCCCATGTCAGTAAGTAAATGGTCTTAAAATAAAATAGCAGTATTGCTTATCACTAGTTGGAATGTCTGGCACCCGTATTCAGTTTTCCTGTTCTTGTGTAAAACCCAAACAATAACTTCTGCTGAGGGAGGAGGAGGTCAGACATTCTCATTTTATCTGTAACATTGCCTCCATTTGCCTCAGATTGTGGAGCCTACAGTCCTTTAATCACCTGGGATCAACAGAATACTCACTTTTGCCTGTCTTAGACCTCCTCTTTTTTCCCTTCTCTGTCCTTCCTTAAAGAGTATTTCAGTAACACATAGTTATGAGTTGAGAAAATAAGTTATATATGAGAAAATGAGGGTCTGTAAAGAGGTAGACAGAGTGGGAAACAGTGCCCAAAATGCAGTGGAATAATGAGGATTGTACACTTCATAGCTAGTGCCACTGCAGTGCTCATGGTTCTCTAAACCATTGCTGTGGACAAGCTTATACACACATTTGAGACTTTATTGTAAAGATCTGTAAAAATCCATCTCTTCACCTTTTTGGAGATGGAGGCATTTTTCAACACAGAAGAGTGTCTGCAGTTCCCCTGGTCAGCATTTTCAGCACAGTAGACGTTGCACACTGCTGGTTACAGGTCAACTGCAGAATTGTACAAAAATCTAAATTTCATTTCTGGCTTTTTTTCAGCACAAATGGCCACACACTGGCTACTGTGTAGAAAATGAAATGCATCCATGGTAAAACCAGCACAAAGGCAGAAATAAGTTAGAAATTTAAGAATAGCTAATAATGTCATAGGCTAAAAGTATCAGCATCATGGGTCATGATTTTACAGGATCATTAATTGAAGTTTGTAGCTAAATTTTACCAGTTTATTTAATAGCACTGTCTTGTAACAGCTATTAATTCAGGAGACAGCTTATTGGAAATATTCTTATGACACTTACTGCTCTCAAACTATTCTATGTGTGTTTTAAACTATTTGTGTCTTTCATTACTCTGTGCACTCCAAAAGTTAGGCTGAGTTCAGAAAGTATGTGTCCTTTTCTAAGGTCCATGGTTCATCTATTGGTTCATATAACTTCAAAAAGATTGTTATGACATAAAAATTACATTTTTCCACATCAAAGTGACCCATTCAAAACTTCCATTGAAAATTTTGTGAGGCCTACAGCCTAATTTTTTAAAAAACCCTAGAGAGTTTAGATTACAAAGAGCTGTTTTTGACCAAATAAACTGTCCAGCAAAGTTACAAGGATGTCTAGATTTCTAATAAGATCAAAGAAGTGTAGAACATAAGAGGAATCTAAATATTATTACAATTTTCACTGCATGATGCAACTTCCACATTTATATTATTTTTTTTGGTCCTGTGCTCTTCAAGATTAATTGTGATAAACCTCAAAGTAAAAAATGCTACAGGAATCAACAATGTTAACATTACCTCTAGCATTATAGGAGGAAACTTTCTGGTTTTACAGTGCTGAAAAGCCTAATTTACTGAGAATGGGAACTGTCTTACACAACAATTTCATTTTGTTGATATAATCATGGCTTTGTGTAGCCATTTACATAATGATATTATAGGTCTGTAAGAGAAATAGGATTATATCATCCCATAACAAAGTTACTGAGGTTTTGGTATAATACGGAGACTCTGCTTTTACATGTGATTTTCATGAGAACACTCTTTAAAGGAAATTATTTACCCATTATCACGCTGCTCTTTTTGAGGTCTTAAGAAGACCTGCAAAGCCTGGGCCTTTTCCTAAGTGTCTGCTGGTGATAGGTGGCAGTTTCACTCCAAATTGCTGTGGTGAGCAAACTCTTCTTTCACATGAGTACTTTGTCTTTTCCTCTGTGTATATATAGGAGAAGTGCAACAAAGTTGTGGCTTTACATGTTTCTTTACAGGAGGATTTGCTTAATGTACAGAGTGCATGCACAAGAGGAAGATCTTTTACAAATTCAGAAAGGAATGATGGGCAGTGAATAGTGATTGGACAGTGGGATGGTTCCTTTGCAAGGGAGATGTGCTTCCTTGTAGCTGACCTTTCCATAGTGGTGAGTACTCTGATTGGAAAGGTTGCTTCAATAACAGGAGATTCACTTAAAATTAAGATGTTGCCTCAGAGTTTTTAATTCTCAGTCATAAAGCTTTGCCAGAAATCTAAATAGCTCTCTCACTTTTCCAGATCTGTTCATTATGCAAACCCTCTTTGATGATAGTACTAGCAAAAGCAAGAGAAAATAAATCCAAGTGCACTTGCAGAGTTAAGACTCCCTTTGCAGTCCAAAGATGTGAGATGATGTCTGTTATCTTCATCATTTTTTACTGTCTACCCATTTATGAAATGCTTACCCACTGAAGATGTAATAGTTTTCATTTAAAATCTTGGTACTAGATATTTAGTTTGAGGCCAGCTGTGACACTTAAGTATTTCCTGCTTTGATGAACCAGATGATGAAATAATCTAATTAGTCTCCTCATGAGAAGCAGTCAGGAGTATGATAGCTTTCCTATTTAAGAATCAATATAATGGCAAGATGGTAAAAACTGGCAGGGCATCTGTAACATGAAGGCTTTATTATGAAAAAACGAAAGCTTCATACAGATTTGATTACAGAGGATTACTTGTCTTCCTTTGCAATAGCCAGGGATTAGAAAGCAGTCCTTATCCTTCTGTATACTCTGTGTGTGTGTGTTTGTGAGAGAAGGGAGTATGTGAATGAGATTTAGGAGTACAACTATTTTGTTGGTACTATAGGTGATAATTTCATATTTGCAAGACCTTTATTCTTTCTTCCATTTCTTCATAGCAGGAGTACATGTGATTGTCCTCAGCTGTTATGAATTTGTGAATTTTCTTGGAAGCTGATGAAATGGTGCTAGATTACACAAACAAAACCTTTGCCTGACAGCTTCTGGTGTCCACTTTTCTCATCACTGATCATCCCTTCTGTGAATTTCTCAGCTTATTTAGACTGTAGAAAACAACAGATAGCTCCCTATAAGGCAGGCATAGTATTTTTTTAAACCATCTGTGACTATTTTTGACTCATTTTTTCCATGTAATCCCAGCATTTTTACTCACTGCATCAGACATAGTTCCTTCCATATCTTACTGGGGTATCAACCCAAACCATAATTGCCAGCTACATGTGATTTTAATTAACACTTTGCCTTGAAGGAGCTGAGCTGCTAATAGCAGCTAAGGGTATTCGAGTTCCCCATCTTGTGAATGTTGCAGACACGTGTTACAATCCACATTCATAACCCACCTCCTTTAGAAATTAACTACAGCTGCTCCTGATATCCAACATTTTAAACTTCTTTTGTGTCTTTTATTGACCCCTAGAAACATAATGGACCACAATTTTAGGAATACTGGGCTAAGTATCTAACAATTCTTGCCTCTAGGTCACATGGTGTGTTGGAGTTTGGTAACACTTTCACCTGCAGACATTCCCTTTTTTTCTGTTTGTCCTAGTACAGCCTCCTTATATTATATAACATGATATATATGATATAAATCTCTTTAGATTGAAAAAGGCAAATAATTCAGGTGGCTTTCTAAAAGCAGTCAGAGTGTTTATCTCTTTCAGTTACAAGTATTCCGCCTCTATGTAGCAGACCTCTGTATCTGGGGAGAGCTAAATATCAGATACAGTTTTCCCACTGGATAGGGATCTTTAATGTATCACTTACGAGTAGTAACTCTCTTCGCTGACATTTACAGTTGCTGTTGATATTTCTTACCTCCTAATGTTTCCAGACACTGAGCCTTCCAGGAGGCCTATGCCGACTCAGGCTGGGGCATATTTGCCTCCTCTGGGAAGCTGTTTTGCAGTTTTGAATATCTCAGCTATTCATAAAAAGGCAATATGACTTTGCTAGCCCTCAAGAGTACATCTGTCTCACTGACTCACCACAGAGATGCTGAAAACAAATATACTTGCCAGTCCTGATAGCGGTGCTTGGCTTGTTGACTGTTTCATGCAGTTGGAAGAACACAGCCAAGCTTTCTCAGGGAGGGCTTTGGGCAGGCAGGTCAAGATGGCAGAGGCACCCAGCCAGGACAGCAGCTCAATGGGATCGAGAGCTGGACTGCTGCATCATCTGGTTCATTAGAGGATGAAGCGCTTAATTGTCACAGCTGGTGTCAGAGTGAATCTCTGGCACCTGGGAGAAGAAAGAGAATTGTTGAGCATGACCAACATGGACTCTGGGAAGAGATGACTGGTAGTATGCACTGAAGGAGCATTTATGAGGATATGCAAGATAAGACTAAGAATCCTACATAAAGTTGGAATTCCAAGTAACGGGTAAGTATAAAGCTTAGGATTCCAGGTGAAAACTTGTAATGCATGACAAGCTTGCATTAAAAAGATAGCCTCCACTACTAACCTTTAAAATATTTCATGAACTTTTCACTTGAAAATTTGACCTATGATGAAGATTCTCTTTAGTTTGAGAGGCCTGAGCTAATTTCTGAGTTATTTTTTCTCTCCAGTTTTTGTTTGCAAAAGCTGAGCATGATGCAAGATACTTGGCCATCTATAATGTAAAAGATCAGAAAGGCAACTCAGGGCTTCAACTGTTGTTTTTAAAGAACCATCTTTTACATGGTTACTACCTAGTAAGTGGCTGAGAGTCATGTGTGCTAAGTCACTTATCTGGCTTGTTTACTCCATCTTTGGGAGCATTATTGTAGGTGGAGAATGAAAATGGAGGGTTCAGAACCAAATGAGAAAAAGCAGTGATGATTTCAGAGCATTGCAATGAAGGATAATATCTCAAATATTGTCATGGTCTTTTGTCTTACCTAGCATGTTCTTCTAAAACTCCTTTGTTGTGGCAGAGGGGACTGTTAACTGAAGAAAAGCAGCAAATACTGCAAACCACTGATGGTGGCACTAGAGCCCTATCCCTCTGTTCTCCTCCCCAGAAAGCTAATAAAGAACATCAAAAATAGATATTATCAGGCCATCAAGGATTAACAACATGCAGCAGATGGTAACACCTACCCTTTGCTATACACCTAATTTTAGCCCAGACTATTTACCAGCAAGTTGTGGCAAAGGTTGAGAAATCCAGTGCTGAGGAGCAGGAAGCGAGTAGAGGCAGGAGGGAGCAGAGAGGTTTTCTCTCACTTCTGGCCCTCCTTCAGATTATCATTTTAATCAGTGGTTTTGCACACCATGATTACCCTCAGTGAAATGAATGAAAGTGTTTCCTTCAGCCTCAAACTATCAACTGGTAAACTGCTGCCAGCTGAAATCTATGACATACCCATAAAAAATGAGTTATTTTTCATGGCTGAAATTGAACTATCTCCCTGAAGGTGTTATCATGGGAAATGCAATTACATTATGCAGACCCTACGGTGGGCACATGTGCTTATGGATGGACATATGTATTTTCACTCATCATGTTTTGTCCTTACCTCTTTCCTTTATTTGCTTTCCTTTCCTGACACTAGCAACAGTGTCATTTAGGACAGTGCATTGATGCGTGTTGGATCAGTCATTCTTCTGATGAAATATCTAGACTGAGAACCATGTCTTCACCACAGGCTTAACTCAGGCTCCCACCTACATTTTAGTACATATCTCTCTGTCAGCAGCACACTTAAACTTTTCACCTGGGCTTATGTGAGCTCTGGACAGATGTTTGCTGGCCCAGTAAGGGGCAGAGTCTAAAGTCAAGGTCACTGCTGAAAGGTGACCCAACTCAGCAATGCAGCCTGTCCAATGCAGGGAATGGCTGAAGAGTGCTGGGCGAGAAAAGAAGGATGTCAGGATTTCTCCACCAGGAATGAAGGATGCCACAGTCGGGGTTAGCAGACCCTGCACCAGATGTGTTTGATACCAGGTGGTCTGGTTTCTCAGCTGGAGGAGAAGCAGGTGTCACTGCTGGAGGTGTTCAGCCCAGATGCTGCAGCCCCCCAGCAAGGAACAAGGTTCACCAAGAGCAGACCACACCAACTTTGCCAGAAACTTGGCTCACAAGTGTGCACTCTCACATCATACAGTGCATGACTGTTGCCTTGATGCCAAACAAGGGGCTGACTGGATTCCCTGTCCCAGCCTGTACCCTTTGATGTGTATTTTCTTGCTCAGTCCCTGCTAGGTCTTTTGGCCATGGGCATATGTTTACCCATGGTTTCTTACTGTGAAGATATAGGGAGGGTCTGCAGATTAGAAGAGACCTGAAAATTTCTGAAAGAGGGTGTAAGCAACAGGAGAATTTTCCCCAAAGCACTGGCAAACCTTACTTTGCTCTGCCTTTGAGAGGGTCATGTATAGATTTAATTTATTTTTGTTAAATTGCCGTATCACAAGCTGTGTCTCCTAGTGGGAAGTTCCATACACAAGATGTTTAAAATGTTTTTCTGCTGTGGATGCTTTGTGTAAACAGCAGTTCAGTGAGAGACAAACTGCCCTGAGTTGCGCAAGTGGATAAAAATTACTTGAATCCCTGGTGCTGATGTACTGTCTAACTACTGTGAGTTTTCTGTATTTTGTGCCTGGTTTGAAGTGCCTGAAAGTTATTGGGGTTTATATTTATTATTTAACAGACTTCTCCTGGGAAGACAGCTCTGCCCTCTCTCCACTATGTTTTTCAAGAATAAAAGGCTCACAAACCTATTCATTTTGAAAGTTATATTAATGGAAAAAGGACTGTTGAATTTTTTTAAGATTGAGTTTTCACATTTACAGTTTGAAAAATCATTCATAAAGAAAAATTTTCTTTATAGAACTGCTGCCAATTTCACAGGTGCAAGCATTAAATATGTGTATGGGATGCAAGTAGCTTTTTGTGAGTAGTCAAAATGTGAAATGATGATTTTATTAGTTTGGTAAAGTATAATTCGTTTCACCCTGTTGAGTGAACATAGTAGCACTGGTCATTACAAATTATGCAAGAAACCCAGTGATGCCAATGATTCTTAAACAAATGCTAATCTATGTCAGCATTTAAGAATGACAGATGATTAATAAAGTAGCATAGCTTTGTATCACAGGATTCCCATAGCTTCAATATCTCTTCAGCTTGTATTTTCAGAACACCAAGCAAAATCAGTTGCTGGGAAAATACTGCTGTTACAATGAAGCACCTTTTTTTCTTGTTAGCTAATACAAATAGAAGAGAAGAGAAGAGAAGAGAAGAGAAGAGAAGAGAAGAGAAGAGAAGAGAAGAGAAGAGAAGAGAAGAGAAGAGAAAAACCCCCTAGCTTTAAGGTTCCTTATTCCCATATCCCTTTACTTATGATCTCAAGAAGCTGATAACTTCTAATAAATGCTATAAAAAATCCAGAGAACATATGGCATTTGACTGCATAGCAAACAAAGATGCATTTTTGCCTTTATCCAGCTGACTACACGATCTTTGGGCAATGAGCAATGAGCCAGAGTCTGATTCGCTTCCTCAGAGGCCTTAAACTGCAACAGGCCTTAAAAAGAGACTTTCTAGCACTAGTAGTGTTGAAATTAAACTTTCAGAAGATTCATTCAAGTTTAAAGTTTGAATATCTTGACACACAAGAGGCAAATGCCCTTTCTCTGAAGGACTTTATTCTGCAGCATGCTCAGGAACTCGCAACAGCCTTGAGTTAATTGAATGCAGTCTACGAGAGAAGTGTAACGTAGCATCCAGACACAATACAATATATTCAAGTGTTTGTCCATATGTAGGTAGTTAATTGATTGTGTTGCTGTAAAGCACAATTCAAGGTTATTGTATTATCTTTAGCACAAAGCTGTACAATTACAAAATCATACAAGTTGCAAAATACGTTTAAGGGCAAGGTAGGCTTAACTACTACGTTGGGAATGACAATGAATTATTCTTCCTCTCTATCTTACTGTACCCTTCACAGCTCAGGGACATCATCTGGTGCTTAGTAAAATCCTAGTTCTATTTAGATTTTCTGCTAGGAGGATTGGTGGTAAAAGGAATTGTGTGTGGCTTCCAAGGGTATGCATTGATGTTAAATATGGCTCATATTTGGGGTCTTGATTCTTGACCAGTCCCAATCATTCATGTATTATTCTTTAAGCCCCTCTTTTTTAATATGTAGATGTTAAAAAACCATACAAAAATCCTATAGAGGGCTTACCCTTTCTCTCCTCTCTCTCTAAACCTTTTAAGTACTTTTCTACATAACCATGAAGTCCAGGAACTTACATAAAAGCCAAAATTCTCCTGGAAATCTTTATTCAAAAGTCTGGGGTAGTGCTGCTGCTTCCAGAATTTTTATGAGATTGTGAAAGTTGGATTCTCTTTTTTCTTCTATCCAAGCATCCATCTGGACATTGTGAAGCTCATGTGAAGACGGATTTGAAAGTAACACTCCATCTTACGTTCTCTTTCTTTAGGTCAAAAACCCCCACAAAAACCCCATAGCAAATTAGAGGGGTCTTGCTGGGCTAGAAATATTGTAATTTTGGATTGGATTTCCTATTTTTTTTTCCTGTTTACTATCAGTGCAGCTGCACTAATGAGTAACTACCTGGGGCACAGGCAGAGGGAGACAAGATCACAGGGTGTGTTGTTACTCCACCAACCTCTGTCACCCTTGTGGTACAGTAGTGAGGAGGAAGTGAAGGGCTCAAAGGGAAAATTTTTCAGTGTTCATGAAAAAGCTGAACCTCATTAAAGGCATATGGCATTTCTAGTGGCCAAGCAAATGACACAAACTTTCTTTACCTTCATTCCTGTCCAAGCACAGGTATGTCCTATGTGTGTGTGTGTGTGTAGCTGGCAGAAATGACATAGTGCAAATTTTACAATTGTAGCTATAACTGAAAATGGTGAAGTAGCTACAAATATTTTCACCCAGTGTTTGGCATCTTAATTCCTTGCTATTTAAGGCAGACAAAAATGTTTGTGAAATGTCTCAAAAAGCCATTATTTTTAACAAATTACAGGCTGAAGTTAGAACATAATGGCCAGGAGCTTTTTAGCAAATTAAATGGCATGATGTTCTTAGTATGAATGTTAGATAAGAAATACTTCCCAGGAACAACTATTTGAGGGCATTCCATTGGGGAAGTAAATTTATTGTGAATTTTAAGTAGCTTTATGAAAGAAATTCCCATGCAGAAGAATTTTGATTACTTTGTCTATCTTATTCTATTCATTAGGTGTAGTCTACATAGAACAGAATGTGTATATATGTATGTATAGATGTACATATATGTATTTCTGTATATAACAGAATGAAATGCCTTCTGCATGTTCAGGTATGGAGCCTGTATCAGCTCATCTCCTTGAGACTGCCAATGCTGTGGTTTCCTCAATGCATTAAAAAATAATATGGATTGCGTGCTACTGTATGTGTTCTTAGATTTCTCCTTTGTATTTGATGGGAAGTTATGAGTTTTCACATCAGTGCTGAGACCCTAAAGCACTGTACACATGCTAACAAATGCCTCAGACCTAATGAGACAGGAAATTGAGAAGCTGAAATGGAATAATAAAGGAAGAAAAACATTGATGCTTGCATGGTCCTGGAAAATGACTGTTATGTTCTATTACAGAAATTAAAATAACTTTGGTAAGGATTTACTATTGAAGAAAAGTAGACATGGGACTAAACCTAGAGTAAAAGAGCAAAACCAAAACATTATGTCAAACAAAAAGCCTTTGGAAGAGAAGAGACACCAATCAAGATACAAATTGAGCTTTAAAAGTATTTTTAATTAAAGTGTCTCATTTAATATGGACAATAATACAAGAGAATTATATCTGAACTTCAAAGCAGGTTGATTACTTGTAGGACAGCTTCTAGATGCTGGTTAAGGAGTTATGATTTATATTATCCAAAATTAACACAGATATAAAAATGTGTGAAAAACAACAACCAGGGACCTGTGGAGAGTTCTCATTTCTTAAGGGTCTTCTGGTCGAAGCTGTTCGACACAGCCACCTGCAGTAGTTGCGCAGCCTGGCTACTCATTAACCATTTGTTGAATTTTGTTTCCATGACAACTTCCTATATTATACTATCTCAGAAACTCAGTAGAATTCAGACATCAACTTAAAACACCTAAATGTTTCTCTGAGTTGCATCTCTTGTTTCCTTGGCAACTTCCTCTCAAGTCACCCTAGGATATTTCAAGGCACCTAAGACAAATTTCATCGCATTGATCTTTTTAATGAATTTACACTGACCTGCAGTATACACATTGTACCAAACTTAAAATATTAGATGGCAGAATCTTTATTGATTTCATTCAAATGCTGCTTCTCAGCCAAAATCCAATTACTTTGCCCCAGTGCGTACATTTTCCCCATTAAGGCTGCGAAAACAATGCTGTAAGGCGCTGTCTGTACGTATGCAGACCAATCTGAAGATTAAAAACAACTTTGCATACCAAGTGCAATATTTCTGACAGAAACAAGGGCACGTTTTTGCTGCTCTGTAGTAACATGTGACTATTAAAATAAATTCTAATGAGAAAAGGTAAATGCGGAGGAAATCTCAGGAAGCATTGGCACTCACATTCTTTTTGATACATTGCAAAGGCAGTAGTTAAAGAAATCATAGCACAAAAAAAATCATCCCAGATGCTGAATCCCATTCTTCAACCCTCCCCCAAAAAACCAGCTAACACGGTTTCCATGCTGGTCACGAAACTTGGTGACTCAATAGATCTTCCATAATTCTGCACATGCTTTTCCTGTCTTGGAGCAGTGTAAGAGGCTGATACAGACAAAATGAATTGTGTATCTTGATTGCAGTCTCTTCCTCCAAAGTCCCCTAAGGAAAGAATGGCCAGTTCTGAGCAAATATTTAGCCTCTACAGTGGGTAAACAACATTTTCATCTCCCACTTTTCTCTTTTCACACTGATTGGTCTCACAGCCTAAGGAAGTGAAACCAGGATCTGTCATATATGAATGGAAAAGTGGAAACCAGATCAGACCCTGAAAATAAGAACGGACTGAAAATCTAAGACACTCATACCAGTCTTATCCCCACCTGCATTATTGAATCCTACCATACTTGGTTCCCCTGGTGTAAACCCATATCCTATTATTTCTAGGTCTGGCCCACCTTTCTTACATTGGCATCTGTCTTTTGCTGACCTTAACCCTGGTTTAGCATCTTCCCAATTTTCTCATCACTTCCTTTTACCAGGTTTACTGAATGTGCTTCATTCTAAAATAAAACTGTAACCAAACACAGACAACACAATGACTTCTTCACAAGGATGCAATAGCCCTTCCTACAAGGCAAGGGCCACTTCCTCCTCTGGTGTTACAGGGATGAGATGGCTCAAGCAAGAGCAATTTTCTGAGTGTGTCTGAATTGGAGGTTTTAATCTGAACCAGCTGGCCTTACCCAGGAAAGATGTCTGGGGTAGTCTCTTTCAGTGAAGACCCTTTAATTCTTGATCCAGCATGGTGCACATGAGATCTAAAGGAATGGAAGAAGCAGTGGAGGACAAGGATCATGTTTTCACTGCTGCACAAATAGGCTGTCACGGTGTCAATAAACAACAGTATTTGTTTAAAAGAAATAGAATTTCTGCTGACAAAGAGATGAATGAAGGATGTTTTAAGAAAGGAAAGTGAGATTTTACTCTTTTGAAGTTAAGCTCAATGCTTAGGAGCAACCTGAGAGGAAATTAACTACTTTAAACTCTCATAAAGCCTAATAAACAGAGCTTTGTATCACATTAATGCTAATTGACAGATGTGCAACACTTGAATATAAAGATTTGAGACACACAGTTATATATAAAAACTAAGCAGCAATGGCTTCATAAGAGGTAACTGGAAATGATTAATTTTCATACTTCTAAAAGAAAAAAGTGAGCTGTTTGTCTAAGCCAGAACGATCATCCCTCCTACTGAGTGTCTGCTGCTTTCTTACTTTTGCCTGGCAGGAAATGATCCTTTGAAGACATAACGACTAGTCTAATTTTCTGCATGTTAGAAGTCTCATTAAGTATAATAAATTATTAATTCCAAAGAGATTATGGTGGAGAGAATTTGTTGGATCAGAGCTAAAATGTTAAGCCCTTCTGCAAAAACACCAGTTTACTGGGACCTCAACCTAGATAGTGTGATAGCTTTGGGCAGGATAAATAACAACATTTATAGGGACCAAATTATATGATGTGTGTGTAATTTCAGGCAAACCTAATGTGCTGGGCAATTTGAATGCTGTTAAACTTCCTTGTCTCCTGAGATAAATTATGTATTTTTAAAAAAGAATTGCACATGCTCTTTTCAAATTTCAAATGCACTTCATGGTGTTTTGTAGATGACTTGCACTGCCAAGACTTGCTGTTATGCAGAATGCACTTTAATTAAGATTTTAATGGATGTCTTATGTCAACATTCATGGTTGTATTATGCTGTTTTAGCCTAGTGGTAAAATACTAATATTAAATTTTTAGTAGAAACTGTTCTTTGAAAGTATTTTTTTGTTCTTGCTTTTCTCAGACTAATTGTTCTTTGATGCACAAATATTTCAGCTTTATTTAGGTGGAAGTATCAATGCAGGATAGAGTGTGATGCCTGGAAGGGATTAAGACTAAGTTCAGGAAAGACTATGAAAGTCTTTCCAGTGGTTTCAGTTGGTTTTGGATCATGCTGAAACAAACATTTTCAGATACTTCTCTTCAGTTCCATATTGACATTAGTGTGGTGACAGGTTCTTAGTAGGCTACGGTATTTTCTTTGTCAAAATATATGATGCCAACATGTACCATTAGAAAGAAGATTTCTTGAATGAGATCATCCATTTGTTTTGTCACAGTCTAGCTCTGAGCAAGTAATGCAAATATATGTGTGTTTGAAATAAAGGATGTTTGTTGTACATATGGAATCAGTTTTTGAGTTAATATCTTACTACACCACTACTTTCAAATCATTGACAGAACTGTGGGCATTTTTTAAGAGAAGAAGCAAAAGTAGAGGCTGATGTATTTACCCTGGAGACAGTTAAAAATCTTACAAGGTTAGAGACATTGTGTTGATCTGTACTTGTACTTCCAGTGTAAAGGAGTGTAAAATATACTGCCTTTGTCTGTTCCATTTTGTTTCATTCCTGACTTAAATTCAGAGGGATTGCCAGAAACAAAAAATGCTGCCTGACACAGTGGTACCTCTTTTACAGCTGGGCATGTGGCAATGGCCTGAGGGTTACATCTACTTTGCATACGAATTTGCACAGTATATGAATGAGAGCCTAATGTGAAGGGTTAGCCTTTATATATTTGTATGAATTATAAAGAAACTGCATAAAATATGTTTCAAAGGCTGCAGGGGAAAAGGGTATAAAATGGAAAAGTGACACTTCTTGTGTCCATCCTTTTCTTCATGCATTATTTAACATGCCTTCCACTGCCAATATCCATCAGGCTGAAATACTTCAGGAAAAAAACCCCAAATGCTAAAGTTTTGTTTGGAAGACAAAGAACCTCACAAGTGAGATGATATTTGTTTGGAAACAGGAAGCTGAACATTTATCCACCTAGGTGAAAGTGACATCACAGTAAAACAAGAGGATTTTGGTGCCAGCAGCACTCTCAAGTATATGAAGGAGTTCTTGGAATCTCTTCCAGGACTGCTCAGCTAGTGAAGCACAGTATTCAAACTCATTCCCTATTATTTTTATTTCCTGAAATGAAGTATTAACACAGTGAGGACTTTGGGGTGTAGTTTCCAAATTGTGATTAGCCTCAGGAGATCCAAGTTTTGGCTTCTCTCATGCCTGCAAAAGCAGATGGACTTTCCATCAAAAGTTCTGGTGTCTGTGTTGTTTCCTCCTTCTCTCCTCCTTCTCTCCCCCTTACTTTGAAGAGGGTGGTATGAGTAGGCGTGTTGGGGAAGAAGTGGCTGTGACCATTTCATGTTGTGTTCTGATTACCTGGGGCCTCTGCAAAGATTTGCTTAGAGAACTCCCTGTTTGCCTGTAGCATCTCTTGTTTTGTTCAGAATGGGCACTAGGGATACCTCAAGGAAAGTCCATTCTTTGACCAGGAAGCTCAACAACATCAAATCACTTCAGGGAATTTCAATTCAGAGACAAATGTGTAGCCATGTCCCTTTTGTCTGGGTGGGGTTTGGTTGATTGATTTGGTGTGGTTGTAAACCTGATGTCCAGCCCAGGTGAGACTTCAGCTTGAGACCAACACCCCCAACCCCAGATCCACATACCCGAGACCTGAAGAAATAGGTATATTTATCACAGCAGAGTCTGGAGAAGTCGGAGTCTATTATAACCTTGTCAAATATTTGCCTTTCACTTTGAAAAATTACATGGCTGTTGTCATTTAGTCACTTTTTCTCTTTTTCTTGTCCTCTTTTCCTTTTCCTTTTCCTTTTTGTTTCTTTTTGCAAGGTGTTCAAGCTGTACCAGATCTTTTTTCCTGTGAAGAAATTTACCTCTGCCTAAACCACCCATATTGTTGCAGTGCTAAAAGTAAAGCCTTAGCAATTTAAACAGGAAAGTGCCTCATGATTTGGAACAGACACTAAATCTGTGGGAACCAAGGGATTTGGGTTATGGATGTGTGACCTGATAGGTGGTGAAAATCCATTTTGATTCATCTACTTGTACGGATTTTTACATCACACTTTCAACTCAGATGTTCTTTTTTAGAAGACAGAAAAGCTCTTCATCTTTTAAACAAGCCATATACCATTATTGAATGAATGTGAGTTCTATTTATGTTTGACTGAAGTGCTTTTGTTATGGTCTGATCAATCCTTCCTGAGGCTCACAGAAGCCTTCTAGCTGGCTTTGCTGAACTTTGCACTGTCTTTACTGAATGATTGCAGTTTGTAAGGGAGGGCTCCAGAAGGCTTTGCTTACCTTAGATATTATTTCCCCATTTAGATATCCCAAGAGTTATGAATTCACATGACTGTAATATTATTTTTTTAAACCCTTGTGAAGATAATTATTTATTATAGGCAGGGCAATAGGACAATTTTTTATACTATAACTAGCAAAATTGTTGAAATTGAGCACCTTATTTTTGCCAATACTTTTGACAGATACTGCTGTGCTTCCTATACTTTTTATTGCACAAAGTAGCAGCACGTAAAATGATGGAGAGTATAGTCTAGTGACTCCAAATAAATATTTGCTCAGTCTGGGACTTTAATCAATGTAAAAATATGAGGTTTTTATACTGAACGGTTTCAGTTAACTTCTGATTTCTGTCTGCTTCTATTCCGTGATTGTATTTGGAAATTATCTGTCATCTTTGAAATAATTATAAGCGTATAGAAATTAAATTCTGTTGCATAGGGTGGTAGCCTGGTGTTGCATCTCCCTTCTCATGTGCCTAAGAACCCCATGTTTAACTTGCAACAGTATTTTTTAATTCATCTGTCTGAGGCAGATGTTGATGTGTAACTAATATCACTGAAATATATGAATGCATTTCCATAATTAGAGTCTTGTGAGGGTAGATTTGGATTTAATGGGGGATTCAAGTCTTAAGTGTCTTGCAAATTGCAGTATATTGATTAATACTGTCCTCTCAACCAGAACTTAGTTTAACAGCCACCTGTTTCCAAAATATCCAGAAATCCACAACTGGAGTAGCCCAGCAGTTAAATCAGAAAAATAAATGAAGTTTGATGGGCGCACTGAAAATTAACTATGCTTGTAGAAGGGTATTCATAAAGCTGGGGTTGGTAAACATTAGGAAATAATTTTGAATATTTTTATTCAGGATGTATTCAGCCATTAAAATTGGTCCTCCAGGTAACCTTTCATACAGCACTAATATTATTTTGAAGTGGAAAAGCTGAATAATTAAATGACTTTAGGGCAAAATATTTACCAGATGTAATCAAACAGAGTTTAAGAATGAAGAAAAATTAAAATTTACTTTTCTGTATAACTGCTTCCTGCAGAAATCACGCAAGCTTCTAAAACTGAAATCAGAGTACGTGTTCTGAGCAGGGAAAGGTTTCCTTTCTTTGGCCCTCCTTAATTAAATTCTCCATGTATACTATGCTGAATCCACAGTCACCCAGAAGCAGCAAACCTAGTCAAGAAGAAAGTAAGAACACTGCAATTTAATATAATTTCTTCTCTTTCTGTTGTGCTTGCCTTTGCACAGTGTGCTTGGAGCCCCATTTTACCCATTTCTTAGGGGACAATCCAGCAGCAGTTATCAGAGGGTTACCACTTCTGAGAGAGGTCTGCAGGAGAGAGCAAAATGAATGTTAGTATCCAGAGCTTGTTTGTCTTTTGCTGTAGGAATGTCAGTCAAATGTCAGTAGCCTGTAACCCTGTAATGAGGCAGCTGCCCAGCTCTCTCACCATCGCTTTTGCTATGTATCTCTGTGTCTTGGTTTGTTTCTGGATTGGAGATATTTCTTACCTGATACTTCACGGGGTGAGAAGAAAGTCAAAAGAAAATTATTACAGAGCTAGTGCCCTGCCAGGCAGTATCCAATTGAAGTATTGATTAGGCTTGTGAGGGCTCCGCTGGACTAGAAATTCTTTGATGCCCAAGTTGGCTGCTGGTGTCTGGAACAATTTTTATCTGCAACAGAAGACAACATTATTCATTTCTTTTAACAAGGTGCTTGGAAATTGACCAGTCTTTGGAAGGCATGTCAACAAATTTTAGCCGTGTCCCTGGGCCAGCGTGGTCTAAAGTGTCTGAGTATGAATGACCACAATTTCAGAAGTAGAAACATTAAGCACTTCCTGTTTTATTACAAGAGGTCTGAAAACAAAGTTGTAGGATCGCATTTAAAATTTAAAAGTTTTCTATCTGAGTGGAGTAAAGAAGGAATTGTGTTGTGTACAGAAAGTCTGCAGTAATTGACTCAGACCTGTGATTCTTCTTAAGCAGTGACTAAGTTCACCCTATTGGGGACTGCAGAGCAGTGATTGTCTTCTGCTTGCAGACAGATGGCCTCCCACACTTTATCTGATTGTCAGGAAAACAAGAAGGAAAAGAATTGCAAAGGCAAATTACTATTACTTGGATATGGAGATTTTTGTGTCCTTTCATGCACTGAACTTTGTTTTATTGCAACATCACCCACGATCCTTTTGCCCATCAAAGTTCATGCATGGTCACAGCTCTCTTGGACAGTGTGTCAGCTCTCTCTGGGGCATACCTTCTTCTGGTTTGCTACCAGCCACCATTAGTACAGCCCTGAGACAAATGTGAAGAGGGGGCATACTTTTTGTTTTGTGTCTGCTTTCGAAAAGGGCCAGGAAACTCAAGGAGAAAAGTCCTCCTGTCTGGTTCTGCTTGCAGTTCAGGATCCAGACTTTGTCTCCATATTACAGGGAAAAATCTCTGCAGGGTCAAGATCAAACCCCACCCCAAGCTGCTTTTCCTGATGAAAAAGGAAAAGTACTTCAACAGCTTCTTGGATTTAAGTGGAAAATATTACCTTTTTTCATGAATAATCTTAAATAAGTACATACAATTTTGGAGTATATATTTTAGAGTGCTGCCAAAAGAGTGACTGTATTGTACTCCGTGAATGCAATGGCAAAGAACTAAAGCCTATCTCCTTGTGTCAGATAGGACTGCTATTGGCTAAAACCATTCCTGGCACTATCCTGCATCTCGCCACACCAGTGCTGAGTCTCTGAACTTTGCCTTTGACTCTTCTTCTATGGTTCTCATACAAGTGTGAAGAAAAAATCACAAACCTAGTTGTTCTTAGGGACGTATCGGGAATGCGCCATTTTCAAGTAAAATATTATGCACCTCTTCCCCCTCCCCTTCCCCTTATGTAAGACTTTCTTTGGCTTGCATATGATCAGCCAGTGGAACTTCATCCATAGGAAAAGTAATAAATCTGCCAGGATAGATCATTAGTTTAATTTATTATGATTAAATACAAGGATTGTTCACTTCCCTGTTTCATCAAGGATTATAATCAAGATTTTAAATGTGGCCAGAAGGGACATTTCAGCTAGTGGTTCAGTCTGAAAGACAGAAAGCAGTCTTGTATAGGAAAACATAGTTAAATATGCAAGCACAGTACATCTGTGTGTGAATTTGAAATATAATTGCATAACGATCTCGACATTTAACATGAAACACTTCTAGGAGGGATTCATTTGGGGATGGAGGTTGAATGCCATTATTTTTCCTCTCATTAGTACTAAGTTTTACATATAACCTTTTAATAGAAATATGAGCAAAATAAACAGCTAATTCTTCATGATCCGAAACTGTCTGGACAGACAGATGGGTTTCAGGGAAGATTGCTTTGTGTATTTCTTGAATGACCTAAAATATTTCCAAAGCAGATTAGCGTTTTAAGGGACCTTTCACACTGTACTTCAACTAGCTAAGAATCATCTCTGCTAAAATTATTGCTTATAGAGCCCGTGACTCAGCATGAGTTTTCTAGTGGTGACTCGTGAGAGAAATGGTTTATTGGTGGCTGGGGATTGCATCTTTCTTCCTTACTCTGCCTTTAACTATTCCCTGAACCTGCGGGTTTAATTCACTCCTGGTTTTGTCCTATCATCCTCTTTTTTCTTTTCCTCTTTTCCTGAAAGCTCTCCCAAAGTAACCCCCACCTCCCCTCTGTGTGTGGGAGCTATCAGTGAGGCAGGTGTATGCCAAGGTCTGGCATTTTACCAATTGTTTGTGCATTTCTATAGAAAAACAGAGGAAAATAAGGACTTCCAGAATGAATCAGACCAGTGGTTTCTCTAATCCACCATTCTCTGACATTAGGCACATATTCCTCTGAACCTTATGAATTCTCTGTGCTGTTTTCTTGTTTTCTCCTCCTTTTTAGAGGTAAATTCAGCACAGTTTCTGGAAATATGGGGAAAAAAAGATGTAGTAGAAGAATAAAATGGGATTTCAGTTGAAGGAGAAAGATATTTCTGGGCTGTTACATTTTCATGTGGGGTATTTGCTGAAGCCTGAATGGTATAATGACAAGGACACAACACTCTTTCCACTTAGCCAGCTAGTTTGAGCACTTAGCACGAGTGACTGTATGAACACGTTGAGGATGTTTTGGGATATTTTGAAAAAAAAATAAAAAAATCAGGAAACACAGAGCAAAGGAAGCACAGAAAGCAAGGTTGCTATAGGATTTGAGTCAAGCACTTCTCTGCCAAAGCAGAGAATCCGATTAAACCATGATTAAACAAGAGGATAATATGTTAGAAAGGAACGCATTTACTTGTTGAATGTCACTTAAGAAGAGTTAAGACTGAAAATTAGCAAAATGTGAAGAAAATACCCATGTGGAAAGAAAGGATATATTATGTTTATTATCAAATGTAGTACATTAAACACAATTTGTGTGGCAGAGGACAGCTGACCCACAAAAATCCAAGAAAATAAGACTTTGCTGGAGAACTTCAGTTTCTGGAAACTAAAATTTGGAGAGTGTAACTTAAAGCCCTGCTCCATCAAAGCTGAAATTTTTGTTCTATCCGCAGACAATGACTCCAGATGCCTACTAGTTTGGTGATTAGGCTCCCATGGGAATGGGATTTCAGGTGTAAGTCCTTCTGCTGGCTCCTTCACGCTGGGGCGCTTCAGAAGCCCCAGTGTGTGACTGTCTGAGGAGACAGTTCCTATGGAGGTCTGGGACAGGAACGAGGTGGTCACTGCTGCAGAGATGACTTCTGGGCAGCCAAGAGCAGTGTGACTTCACTGCTGTCCATCTCACCAGACACCTGTGCTGTGCAGCAGCTGTGCAATGGCCTGCCATAGGGCATGGAGACATGCTGCCCATCCCTCTGTATGGCCATCCTTCCAGCCAGAGCCATGTTTCTGCTTGAACTGTGCAGCTTTAGCAGCAGGTCCCATACTCAGCCATTGGTCTCAGGCCCATGAGATGGGAAATGTGGTTGATCTTTTGTGTAGACTTTTTATCAGATGGAGGCAGGTGGTGTACATTCTACTGCCATTAAAATGCAATTCTCTTCAATGAATCCTTGCATGTAGGCAGGGGCTGCCACATTAGATCATTTGCAAGTCCTGCCACCATCTGGAATTTATGTGGACTGTTACTCAAATGCTATATGGTGCAGCCCCAGGAAAATGATGGCAGTGAAGAGAATGTACATTGAATGCATTCATCGACCCTATTCCATCTGAAGAAATGCAATCATTCCCTGACACAAATTTTCTGCCTAGGAGGAGAAATAGAATCTGTTAGAGTCTTCTGGTAATAGTGTTGTGGTTTGTTTTTTTTCCTTATAATAATGATTGTTAAAAAATAATTGTGTGCATTAAAGTTCATTTTACAAGAGAGTAAATGTCATGAAGGTATTGGTGAAATATTTCCAGGTTTGGGCCCATGTATCTGTCTGATTAAAGAACGCTTGAGTCTTTCAGGCAGTCTCACATGTGATGAGGCAGTTGTTATGGCAACAATGCATTTTTTATGAGTTGTAATAATGACAGAGCAGCATATTTTAAATTATCAGAATTTAAAGTTGCAGCTGCTTTGTTTTGCCTTTCATTAACTCCTTAAAAATAGTTAAATTTTTTCATGGCTCTGTAGTAATATCTGTATGCTTTTTTTGAGTATGTAAAAAAAAAGGAGGTCTTTAAAAAGGTTCATACATCAAGCAAGTAACAACTTTCATTGTGTCTCAAGAATATTGCTTTTTCCATACCCACTGTGATTACTTTTTATTATTTTTTTAAAAAGTAAGAAAATATGTTTTTCACAGTGTGACACTCTTAAGTGTAGCCAAAGTGCTGGAAGGATTCCTAGGTGTTCCCAAAATTAATATTGATGTTGCAGTAATTTTCAGCTAACTTTGAAGGTAATAAGTTTTTGGGTGTCTTCTGGGAAGTTCAGGAAGCAATGGAACTTCAGTGATCCTTGTGATTTTCCTAGATATCCCTGCTGGAAAGATTTGATTTAATTTGAGGTTTATTCTTCACTACAGCCTGCCAGCATGTGCACATGCTCAAGACCGCTGCTCACCAGAAGTCCTGATGATACAGGAGTGCAAAGAGAGACTTTTTTTCCAAAAGAAGAGGGATTTTTGTCTTCAGTGGAGAGACAACAGGAATTGCATTCACACATAACTCACATTTGTCATATGAAGCAGAAATATCCAAATATTTCACTCTTAAGGCTTCTTTTAGACCTTGTTCCCCTCAACACATCCAAGTCATCCACTTAAACAGCCCATCCCACTGCTGTTGTTGACTAGGAAAATTTTATTCCTTTGGATGAGATAGACTATATTAAAGAGAAATCATGAGTAGCTTTAAATAAACTAGCCATGGTTAGGATATTTCTGGAGTCAATTTGTGAGACTTTGTTCCGGAGTGTATTCCATTCACACAGGAGCACATGTGTTTGGTCTACACTGAATGCAGGGCTCCTCTACTTGCAGCCTGAGGAACAAACGTTTCAGTTCTCACTAATTCTCCATTCTACTGATGTTGCTAATATCTGAAAAGGAGTTGTAGAAGAATAGCACAAATAGAAGTTATCTGTAGAGAAAACCAGAAGTAGAATCCAAGAAGAATCCACTTTTCCTCACTGTTAAGGAAGCCACACATTTAAATTATAAAAAAATACAATGTAGAGTTTGCTTTTATGTGTCCTGTGTGTCTAAAGAAAAAATATTTTGCTTCTTTCTGAAAGTATTTGAAAGAATATTTGGTTCTCTGTTACTGTCAAGCTTCTTTACCCCTTAGGCCATTTGTTGACAAGCTTCCATGTATCATTGCTTCTAAACACCTGAGACCATTTTAAATGTTAAAAACCTACATGCTCATCTGTTCTTTGACTAAATTTTAATGAAAGGAAAAAAGGCATTTTTATGTAGAATTTGACCATAAGTGGATCATGCTTTATTCAACGCCCATAATCAGCATTTGTCCCCCCCTCCCCTGTTTGAAAGTGAGATCATACTCAGCACTCACACTCCTTTTGCCATCTAAAGAAAAGCATTACCCCTAAATTGGATGAGATTACTTTTAGAAAATAAGACAAATCATCATAAGAATTAAAAAGGTCCATTCCATGGTTTTATAATTGGAGGTTTTATTTTCCTTATGCAAAGAAATACTATATTAGCATATTCAGTGCTTGAAAATAATCATTTTCTGATTGTCTTCAAGGGATGGGCTGTTCAACTGAGAAATGCCACAAAAGACTTCATCCATAGTTTGTTTATGGAACAAAATATGCCTTTGTCTACAAAATCTGCTTTTAGTTTAGTTCTCAGGATTGAATTAATAAGTATTGTTGTAGCATGTCTGAATATTTAATTTCGTACTTCATAAGATATGGATGTTGTCTGATACACACATGCAACTTCATCAGTTTGGGATATTTTTTCTCCTTCTCAGGCTTCTTTGAAGGAGGACTCTTTGGAATATGAGACTAAGATCTGAAAGGACTGCAAAGGTTTATCTTTGGAAGAAGAGTCTTTAAACATAGATGTTACTAAAGCTAGAGTTCCTAAGGATTTCAAACTTGTCGAAGGATAAGAGTAGAGGTTTTTTGTTTGTTTGTTTGTTTGTTTTTTTGTTTTTTTTTTTGTTTTTTTTATTTTTAAGAGCAATGATTTAGAAAGAAGTAGAATGCAATTTAGCAAAGAGAAATGCAAATGTAGTCAGGATAGTCATATACAGGTGCAGAATGGAGAGTAAGAGCAATGCAGGAACACTGCAGAGGAGATTATTAGTTATAAAAGTTCACAAGGTGAACTTGAGTCGTGGTGTTGTGGTAAAGAAAGCATCACGTTATGGTGTACATAAACTAATGCACCACCCCTCAGATATATGAAGTAATAACATGCTGTGGTGGCACAGGCTCCACTGCAGAGATGTGGCTTGTATGGGTATTAAATTTAGTAAGTGTATGAATGACAAAAAATTTTAAAAAGTATCTAAATAAACCACAAAATCATGTAAGATGTAAGATGTAAGATTGATCAGATAAAGTAATAGAATTTACTGCATATTTCTCCTTTTCTACTATCTTTTTTTTTTCTTTTAATCTCTTCCCACAGGTTTCCAATTCAAAACTGCAAAAAAAAAGGAGAGATAAGAAAGATCAGCTTCTTTTCTACATCTCTTGCTTTTTGAAGACTGGGAATACTAAGTCAAGGAATTGACTTCAGGATGAGAAATATTCTTTCAACAAAACAATGAAGTGCTGAGATAGATTGCCAGGAGAATGCTGGAATCTGCCAGATTGCCTTTAAGAACAGGCTGGAGGGAAATCTGTCAGGAAAGACAGCTGATTCTTAGGGTGAAGAAATAACATAAATAATCTCTTTGGCTCTGTTTTATAGATTTCTCTGAGATTGTGGTGTGCTGTTTTGACTTACAACAAAATATCACTCATGGCCTGTACAAAGCTAACCAAGTCTGTGTGTTTTGACTTTCTTACACCTTCCTTTATTTGTGAATGTTCAGGAACAGCTAGTAGATCCTGTAGCTGGTATTTCAGGAGATGGGGTAAAGTGAATATTTCAAAAAAAGGATGCTTGAAAAAATTGTACTCATTAAACGACACCAAGATATTTGGTGATGAGGTGATGAGCAATGAGGTGATGCTATAGAACTGGAATAAAATATTCCAGTACACAGACATATTAGCTTTAATCTATGGAACCTTGGCTACCCAGCTGAAGACATTCGGCTAGTGAGTTTTGGTTAAATTAAAGACTCCTCCTTTCCTAGTAACTAGGCGTGAATAAACACACAAACTCCCATCCTGCAGCTGGGACACAGTCAACTGTAAGAAGAGTTTCTCTAGGGTGCTGAAGATGTGCTGTAAAAGGTCCTTAAGATGAGTGGAAATACCTTATTTCAGTTTCATCTACAGTGCCTCTCAGATAGGGCCAGTCCTCTGTATCATTTAGTGAATGCTTCACTCACTCCATTTGGTGACCAGTTAATCTCTTTCACACCATTCATTTTAGTAGTAGCACTTCTTTGTCAAGTAGTTCTTCAATGATTTGGGCAGATATTGAAAACATGGGCTTTGGCAGTAACTGGAGTACCAGATACTGAAAAATTTTTGCAGCATAAGAAGGACTTTCTCTCACCATCATCATAGGAATGTGTGAAATGAGGTGCAATGCAAAAGCAGTGAGTTCACCTCCAATTTTTGGTGCTAGGGAAGAAGTGAATGCCCACAGATAGCTCTGACAGGTATAGGAGGTGTACCTGCACAGGATGTGACACCAAGGTCTCCCTGGGCAAGGTTCAAGCATTGGCTTTCCTGCTTGACTTCAGTCACACATTCACAGGCTACACAGATGACTGCAGAGGTTGTCAGACAGCTGATTTCCTAGGCTGTAAGTGAAAATCCTTTAGGTATCTGCTAGGTGGTTATAGCACCAAGTGAGAACTCCAAAGGTTCCCTTCCAATGCTGAGGTTTGCTCATCCATGATGGGAGTATGATGAGAATGCCCCAAGGACTTAGCCCTTTCTTGGAGGGCAAAGAGGGCATGGATGTGTCTGTGTCTGGCCAATGCAGTTTGTGTTTTCTTTACCTATTTTTCATTTATCTGTTACCTGTTTTTCCTCTCCACCTCTTTTTTTATCTACAGAAGTACTTCACACCAGTTCACCTTGGTGTTTGAATTTTCCTGAAAAAAATCTTCCTGTTTTCATTCATGGGTCTATAGTAGATATTTTTTATATTTTTTCTCTTTTCACTTTTCTGTTCTTTTTCTCATTATCTCCAAGTATTTAATAAAATCCTAGGAAATTCAGACCATAGCTTTCAACACCTATGGCAAAGCTTTTTTTTTCTAGCGTCTTGAATGGGTTTCAATATTTTTTGTCAGTGCAGTGATATAAATACATGGTTTTATGGAAGCTTTGTTCATCTCAATGCTGATCATGTGAAAATATTGCTTACTATGAAAATACTAGTAAGAGACTATTTAACTATGTTGATACAGATCTGTTCTACAGTGAACAGGAAATCCAGATCATGCTGTTACCTGAAAAAATAGTGCATACAGAGCTTACTCCTTGAGTTAATATAGAATCACACAATAAGCTGAGTTGGAAGGGGCCCACAAGGGTAATCAAATCCAGGTCCTGGCCCTCCATGGGACAGGCTGAGGAATCACACCATGTGCCCAAGAACATTATCCAAAGACGTCTTGAACTCTGTCAGGCTGGTGCTGTGACCACTTCCTTGGGGAGCTGTTCCAAGGCCTCATCACCCTCTGAGTGGAAAACCTTTTTCTAATATACTACCTAAACCTCCTCTGACTCAGCTTCCTGCTGTTCTGATCTGGATTCTGTTACTGATCACCATGTTTAAAAAGGGATTAAAGTTGACTTGTTCATTATTCACAGTGCTTAATAGTCAAAAATTTCTTGTTTTCAGGTTTTTTTTTTTTAACCATAAATAACAAAATTTAGAACTAGATCTCAAAACTGTCTTTCCTTGTACAAATAAAGATGTCATTTTAGAACAACTTTTCCCCAAAGCCTGAAAAGCATCTATATAATCTGATTTTTCTAAAAGATTGTAATAGTCCTAAAAGTTCTGACACTAATCCTGCTTCTTAAGCACTTTTCTCCTACTTGAGACCATTTTTTCAAAGCAGCTCCAAAATATTGTGTCACCCAACTCCATGTGATATCTCACACACAGTGAACTTAAAATGTCAAAACAAGATCCATGTTCCTGAAAAACAGCAAAAACAGCATAATTTTTTCCAAATTGTATAATTTATCAGTCTCTTTTTTTAGCCTGCAGGCAAATAATGAAAAATTTAAATTTTGTGTGCTTCTGCCTGGGAACTGCTTCCCATCATCAAGTGAAGAGTGAGCACATCACATGCAACGGTATGAAAGGCCAAGCTGTTGATTTCATGAGATAATGGTATGGCTGTTTGAATTGCTGAGCAGAACTGAATAGCTTGCTGAGAAGTGAGGAAAGGTATTTTCTTATTTCCAACTTCCTTAATTGGATCAGCCAATAGCTGTTTTTGCTCTGGACTACATAATAACTTAGCACTGTTCTATTTATTCACATAAGAAACATCTTGTTTTTTGGTTCCTTTGACATGTAGCTAGACATATGCCTCAGAAGTCATATTCATGTGTTCCCTCACCATAAGGGCAGATGACGTTCTAGTGAAAGAAACAGGAACTGACTTTCAAAGGTGCTGAGATAAGTATCTGAAAAATCAGGTACTAATAAGGGATCATGAATATGAAACTATAAAACATAAACCTAAATCAACTGCCACAGGAACTGTTTTCACTGAAATTGAAAATGTTCTGGTATAGGAGCCACAATTATTCTATGGCATTAGCTTTATAAGGATGTCTTTGATGATCTGTCAGCTCCTGAAGCTGTGAGCAACCCACAGGACACTTCTTGCTGACACCAGAGGCACAGAAGGGTAATTAATGAAAATCTCCAAGTGCTGAAACAATGAAGTTAATGAGATTTTGAAATTTTGCATGCCTGGGGTCAATACCATTCATTTTGACCTTCTCCAGAGAGTAAAGAAGGCAAAATGGATTAAAACTGTAAGAAGTGAGAGCACCTGATCTGTCTGATCTGTGCAGATGTGAGCATTTGGTTGTCTCTCAGGTGATGGAAAAGAAACAGTATCAGGTTTTTAAAAGCAGGGGTTTTTTTTGGTTTTTTTTGGTTTTTTTTTGTGGTTGTTTTGTTTTGTTTTGTTTTGGTTGCTGTTGTTTTTTTTAAGATACCCTTACCATGCTTTGCTTCAGATCTGGCTGGTGGCTGAAGAGCAATTGACACTGAAAGAAAAGACCAAGACAGGGCTAGTCATCTCTTACAAAGATCATCAATGCAAATCTCGGGGTGGGTGTGACTCCCACAAAACCTCCATCCCTACATCTTCCCCAAGCAGGAAGGAAGATGGGCAGAATCTGACAAATTACTGTGATGCTTTGCACTGGCCATAGAGAGATTTGTAAAAAATATGCTTTTTGTCAACCTCCAGTTAATTTCAATATTGGGTACAAAATATATGCTAAAAAATGACAATGTTATGACAATGACAAATGCCTCAATGTTATAATCATAAAAATGACCATAAAAACTGGTTATAATAAAAGAAAAACTCTACAAAAAGGTCAGAGAATCACTTACTAGGAAAAAGTGACAGCCTTAAAGTCAGTTGTTGAAAAAGTAGATGTATTTTAAGAAAATATATTAGTTTGGGCATAATTTGTTATACAAAGCTTTCAGCCAAAGATAAAAGGTAACTTATCTACAGCTAAGTGTACCTTCATAGCTCAACTAGCAAAATAATTCCAAATGTCTTGGATTCCAAATATTCAAGGAGGACCTTGAGTAATAGCTAAACCACATTTTTTATTTCTTACAGAAGTGTATTGCTTCAAGCAAATAACATGACATTGTCACCACAGGTACTGCAGAGTTTTGAAAATCTGAAAGGATTTTGTGGATTCTGTTTATGTGCAAGTTGTTTCCAACCCTTTGTACCCACTGAGAGTCCTGTACTGTACTGAGAACAGCCTGGAATCCCTGACAAATACCTGGTAGTGCCAAAAGCTGGAGTAGGCAGAATGTGAACTCCCAGAAATGGAAAGTCATCCAAAAACATGCTTCTTGGATCCCAACCCTCCTTTACTTCCTAGTGGCTAATTAAATATTTGCATCAAAGTGAATTAATAAAAGTAAGTTAAAAATTAATGTTGATGAAGTGCTTCACATACTTCTCTATGCAGGGTTTTGTATCTGTCCCTTATGGGCAAGAATAGCTGAACCAGATATTATTTCCACAGTGATTTTTTTATGCATTTTTGTGATGTGACAAATATTTGTTGACAGTTTGTTACAGGTTGCCCTTATGGACCCACGGGCTTTCATGGAGCTGCAGGAGAGAGCCTGCAGAGAGAAACAGGACATGTAGAATATGTAACTTCAGCAGAAAAATGGAATAAACTTGGTTAATTTACAGAGAAGACTTTGATGAAGCTTGTGGCAGTCTTCAAGTATATAAAAAGTCTCTGCTAAGAGAAAGAGCATTTTTTGGAACTGAATTCAAACAGTGGCCATGGTGGTCCAGTTTGAGCATTGATAAGACTTATATTTATTAAATATATTTAAAATCAACAATAAAATGCTTAGCTGAACAGGAAAATCTCCATTTGACAATTTAAAGAATTATTGAGACACAACCTGTCAAGACTGCTGTAGATGACTTGAACTGGGGCAGGGGATTGATTGTGACACTTCTCTGAGTTGCTTTGAGCCCCATGTTTTTGTGTCTATGGTTTTCTTCTGAAATGTCCACTCTGCAGTAATATGTTATCAATATCATCTAATGAACTGAAAGCCTCAGGGAATGTGGTGGTGAAACTTTCTCATTGGTAGCAGGAGATTAACATCCGATAAAAGCCATGGTACTCCTGTTCCTATTTCCTAGTCTATTCAGCTGTTAGTGTCATTGATGTGCTGCTTTCCATGGCATTAAAAGCACTCAATAAAAATGCCAAAATAGTAAGGGGCAAAGGAGATTTCATGGAAGATCTGCAATTTTCCATCACTTTATTGCTTGACTCCTCACAAAGCAGAGCCTTTAAACTGTGGGAGAAACAAATTGTTCAGTCATTTTAATAGAAATAGAAGCACCTAAGTTATAAGCAAGAGTTTTGCTATTATGTTAACACAGGGGGTAAATACAGAAAACGTAACATTTCTTCCTTGGGTGATAAGAGATTGACTTTCTTTGTGTCAACTACTTCTCTCCCCAGCTAACAATATAAAAAAATCACAGCACCCCACCATTACATTCTCTGAATTCAGTAGAGCTGGTGGCTGATTTTAGGTCAATATTATAATTAGAGTAGTATGCTACTATTTTATTTTAATCTTGTGGAGAGCCGAAGCACAGGTGTATTCAAGGCTGATTAAGCCTGCAAAATTCTTTAATGAAGTGCAGAGTAGATATGTATAATTTTTTTGCAATATATTTCAATTATTTCAATGGGAGGTGTGTGTTACAATGTAATTTAGATTAAATGTATTTTAAATGTATTGCCATTCATTTTAATAAAGAAAACAGTACAGTCTATAAGTAATTTGAATATTTAATCGTACAGAACAGGCAGCATAAATGAAGACAAGAATGATACTAGAAAGCTGACTCACCTCTTCTATCACTTGATGTGTAAGGATGTAAGAATCTATGGTACTCAGTGAAGAAACTTGTGGAAGACCAAAGAAAAAGCATACCTCAACTTCTTTGTGGTGCTTGTTGAGGACTCGAGCATGTTGTGTGTCTTATGGAAATGGCTGTTCTTGATTTTCCTGAAAGGGCAATTCACTCATGTGTCAAATTCTGTGCTCAACAGAGCAAATGCTCTAAGTTCAAAGTGTACATTAATTATGTACTTAACTATTTGCAAATAGTACATCGCGAATTTTAAATTGCTGGCATAGTCTGGGGAAACATGAAGTGGGGAAGTTTTCTCCTGGAATGCTGGGAAAGATTTCTGTCTCATCTACTCAAAATACAAACACAGAAAGGTGGTAGGCAGTGATGTTGCATTGCTGAGCACTCTTTACTTCCATCACTTGTTACTGGAACTCTGCATGTTTTGGCAGCCCTGAATGGAATGGATTTATCAGATTCCAAAAGACATGAGAAAAATGAATCCTGCAGATAACTCCATGGTTATTTGTACCCTATGAACATTGGTATCTTTAGAAATCCAGCTGGTTTTGTTTATTGAATAAAACAACCAAGAAGTGGAATCCCTAGATTTTATGCCCCATTCTCATGTAACACGTAACCACAATTTACTCCTTGTGATGTTTAAATTTTTTGGGTTGCCTTAAAGACTACTGTTGGGTTTGTTTGTTTGTTTGTTTGGGTTGGTTTGTTTCTCGTCTTCCCCTCTAAGAGCCAGCATTGCATAGTTAAGTTACTGGTGTACTGTACACTTCCACCTGAAGCTTTTAGCATGGGTTCATCCATCGGAAATCCACAGTGGCATTACAGAGTAACAATCCCTTCAGACTTGAACGGTTGAAGTCATGCAAAAGATTTTGTCATTTGTCATTATAATCCAATACAGCAAAACAGCTACCTTATAGGGATGAGGACGGGAAAGGCTTTTATATGATTACATCACAAGATGATAAATGAGAGCAATTTGTGTTCATTATGAGAACAGCATCCCAAAGAGAATGTTGTTATAAATTTTGTCCAGCTCTCCCTTCCTCCACCGCAAAACTAGCACAGCAGCTTAGAAATAAGCAAGATGGCTCTGAAAACAATCCAGACAGAGGAAAGCAAACCAATGAAGATTTGTCTGCATTTTACTCTAGCAAGAGCATTGAAAATTAGAAAAGTAAAGGAGGAACACAGAACGATAATTAGGACAAATCTTTAAAGTTTCCCCTTTTTATTGAATAAAGAATATTTTTGTTTAGTAAAATGTTCATCCTGTGTGGAAAACAAATAATTTGTTTGTGAAGTGGAACAAAATAATATTTTGAAAATCAGACAATGAAAACATCTTATTTGATGAACTGAAACTCTTTCAATTTGAATGTAAACCCTGAACCTTTTAGTGTCTATTACAAATCTGAAAGAAAAATATTTAAAACTTACAATTATTCTTAAATTTTCTTTTAAACTAGAGATGACAATTTGCCTGCAGCAATTTTAGGTTGACACAGCTGCATTTTCAAAAGAAAGTTTTGGTGAGTAAGTTTTCAATCCACTCTATAACTGAATGACTGCTGAGGTCAGCAATTAGCTAATCCTCTCTTCCTTTTCCCATTTGTATCACTGCAGCAGCAACAGAAGACTGGAACAAAATCCTCTGATGCATTTGCTTTCTGTGGCCAACTATTCAGCCATGATGCCTTAGTTCATGTTTATGTGGTCTGGATTCTAGGATTAAGACTACCAGCATTCAGTCTTGTATCTTTATGTCCATTTAAAATGATGTTAGGAGGTCTGCTTTTCTTCCCACCTGTATTTTTCTTCTCTCCAACACTTTAATAATCTCTTCATCTTCCCCTTATCGCCTATGATATATACAAGCTGGTCATGTATAAAGCAATGCAAACACTCTTTGTACTGATAAAGATCAAGGATGAGCTCAAACACTTGTGTCTCCTAAATCCTTATCAATGAGTGCTCTAAAGCTGATTGAAGCCATTGCTGTGCAAGTAAAAGGGAAAGTGTGAATTGAATTGGTATTTTTGTGGAATAGTCAGCATTAATGGTCGAGGAACTTGACGCCTCCAACAGAGGGCTTTTCTGCTAGTAGCAGAGTAAGACCACCTGGACTGGATCTGGATACTGCAGCTTATTTAAGAAGTGATGAGATTATGGCTAAGCAATCTCCCTGTCTTCAACCCCAAATTTTCTCATCCTATTACTTCCCTGACCCACTGAGGTAGGGGGTGACTGAGTGGCTAGGCGGGCACTTGGACCTTAGCCAAGGTTAATCAGCCATGCAAGGTCAGTCACTGAGGTTTATGTATTCCTCCAGCTTATGGAGGTGAAGCTGAGGGAGAAAAAATAACACTTAAAACCTCTTCAGTATGAAGTGGCTTTAGCCTGAGATACTTCAGATCTTTATCTTCTTTCAGGATTTTTTTTGCTACCAGTCAAATACTTCAGCAAATTGTAACAGGTGGTTACACCTGCAGCCAGAGTAAATGCTGTGAATTTCAAAGCATTTAAAACAAAATAGTAGAAAATACCTATTTTTTATTTGTATCTTTCTCTTGTGTATACACTGAAACTACCTACATGACATAGTTTATTAAAAATATACTGGTAAGAACAACTGTAACATCATTACTTTTACTTTCTGTCAGATGTTGTGGACCTAGCCAAGCAAACCTTCTCTAACCATACCTATCACTATTGACCTAAGTGAATAAGCTAACTTTCCTATTGTCAACAATATATTTTCTCCTAAATAAATATTTTACTGGAAGGAGTTTGTGTATAATTAAGTTATTTCTTCTCATTTTAGTTTTAGCTTGTCTCCAAGTCTAGCACACTAAAATACTTTCTGTGCTATTACCACATACACCAATGTATATTATGAGCTATCTTCCCAATAGCAACACTGTCAAATCTTCTATTTGGCAGGTGGCAAGCAGTAAATGGTATTAATTACACTGCCATGATTTCTTCCAAGCCTCCCACAGAGCCATAGAATTGTTAAGGCTGAAAAAAACCTCTAAGATCATCAAGTCCAACCATTAGCCCAGCAATGCCAAGTCCACCACTAAACCATGTCCCCAAGCGTTTCTGCCTCTTCCATTTATTCATGCTGCAGTCATGTTGAGGGAGCAGCACCACTTTATGGGACACAGTACCATGAGAGTATTACCACAGGCATTCAGCTGAAGCGTGTTTTCTGAAACAACTATTTTCTACCTTTTGAATGGAAAGCAGTCAACTCTTCATTCTCTCTCAAGCTAACTTATTTGTGAAGATAGAGAAACAACAGAAGCATCAGTGAGAAATCCCTTTAGTTCATACTGATGATTAGAATCTGGAGAGATAGAAATCAATGTGTACTTTCGGAAGATAGGCAACTTGTTAGGGTACTTAGCTGCTTTTTAATCTTCTTTGAAGCTATAGCTAGTGCTCTTATTTTCAGTAAATTGTTTCTAAGCTTACTCTCTCATGCAGTAGAATAATTAGACTTGTGCTCCCTAACTTATTCTTAACTGTGCAGAGAGGAGGGAGAGAAGACTTGAACCCTGGTCAGTAATTTCTGGATTTAATGCATAATCTACTGATGTCAAAAGGAGAAAAATTGTGAAACACATCTATATGATAACCTCAGAGATGGTAATTAATTAATTTTGCTAGGGTGAGCTCTGTGAAGGCTTGGTGCTACTCTAGATTATTCACATATGAAATGTCAGTGCTGCTGAAGTTTGGGAATTCAATTGGTTCAGGTATGTGCTATTTTTCATAAACCTTAAATGTTTCCCATATAGTTACTAAAATTATTCTTATGTGGCTTTAATTATATTGATGTAAAAGTAGTGTTATTTTTTATGGTGCCTCAGTTGTGTCAGGATTTTTACTTTCAGTATTCATCTCTAGTATTCATCCTTATCTTACCTGCCACTCATGTCTCTGCTTTAAACTTTCTAAACAGATTCATTAATATTCTTGATATTATAAAAACATGATTATGGAATATGCCTTGGAGGTAGAAGTTAGAGATCAGTAGACTCAAAATTTTATCACTGTTATGCCTGGCTTCAATCAATAACCAGTAATATGTGACATATAAATACTTTTAGTGGTTTTCATCCTGTATTATTTTGATCTATGAATTGATATAAGTTCCAGTAAAGATGCTTCCTGCACTGAAGAACACCAAGTAGGCATTAAAATCTGCCAGGAGACTTTAACATCTTACTGAAGCATAGCAATCATTTATGAACAAGATAGGTATGGAAAATGGTTTTAAGTCCAACTGAGACTTTCACATCCATAAGTAAGAGAAAACCTTTCAATTAAAATAATGGGTGAACTGTTTTTCTTGTTTAAAAGAACAGGAAAGGGTTTTAGGATAAAATAAAGAAGTGGTCCAATCTTTCCCTGAAGTCTTGAGAGGGGAAGTGGTAGCAGATGCTATGACAGAAGGTGCAGTGCAGCAGCAGAAACCAAGGGGCATGTCACACGTCAGTTGAATCAGAGTCTTCTTATGCCAATACTAAAGCAACAAAGGCTTTCAGGAGTATAGTAGCAGGATGTACATATTTGTATTTCAGTGGTTGAAGGGAAAATGCCAGTTCTGCGTATTGAGTAAGAAAGTACCACTGAGAGGATCAGATCCAGTGCTGGAGAAGTGTTTTTTGTACCTAAGTCTTCAATGCTAAGTCTTGTAAAAATAAAACAAATTGTTTTGAAAAGAGAAGCAAAAAGAAATAGCTCTCTTCAGTGCAAGTTGTAAGACATTTTTATAACATGTTAGTTATCCTGGAGAAGCAATGGGTATAAAGGGTCTACCCCTGGAGCCTTCTTGGTGTTACTATGTTCTAAGATCAAGTATATCTTGATGGTAGAGTCTTGTGACTGAGCTAAAAAAAGAGAACAGTGGACTGTAAATATAACTAACAATAGACTAGATGTGATGAACAGACAATAAATATTTTTAATAAACACACAATAATCACAACATAAGGTAAATACAATATGTATGGTTATATAATATTTATATTATTATCACCAATGTCTTCCTGCAGTCCCAATCTTTTTCTTGCCCCTTTGTTTCATCTGTAGAAATCTGGTTTTGTCTGTACTCTTCACTACATTGGTATTGTGCTCTGTACTAGACTTCCATGACCTGTTGGGAAGCCTTGAGGCTTTATTGCAATTTACAATAAGATAGAATTAGAGTCCAAAATAAAATCAACAAGAAACTAGCTTTAAAAGTGAAATGGTTTAACTAGTTTAATAGTGCAAGCTGGGAGCAATGCAGGAAGTAAACACCTTAGACTGAGGAGAGTAAATTAGGTTCTTTAAGCTCTTTTGATTTTAATAATCTATCTATAACACAGGCAAAGCAATTTTTTAGAAAGTATGATATCTAAACTGACAATATTCCTTTAATAGTCTACCTATACTTGCTGTTGCTGCCACTGTCTCTCTGCTACTCTTAAATGTCACTGTCCCCAAAATGCCTTTGCTCTCTCTGCTGTATTGACTGTGCTGCCTTACCAAAGACCATTGGCTGCAATTTTGGCTGCAAAGCTCCTGGTTCAATTCCTCTCTTCCAGTAAAGAAAATGGCTGAACCATGGATTGTGGCAAAACTAATCCTAATTGGGAACTTGTGGTCAGTGCTTGCTGCCTCTCCTGTCACATCTGGGGCACTGTGGGCAGCTGCTAGCCACTTAACCTCTCTGTTCCCTAGGAGGTCTTTACAGCTGTCCATTTGGAAACTTTATGTAGATTAGAACTCTTGTCTGTCTTACAACCTCAGCCTTTTCTCTGGAAATGTTTGTACATTCTAGGAAGAGTTAATCACCTGCTTTCCCTTCGTCCTCTGCTCTTTCAGTTTGAGTGTTTTCTGCCCAATTTCCACTGTCAATGTTGTGCAAGAAGGAAAACTGAGGCTGAAAAATGTAAGAGGAGTACAAGACTCAGTGCATGACCTTACAAGGACTAAGAGACGAGCACTGGATCAATGCAGTTTCAAGAGGGAAAGCTCACTGTGCAGACAGGAAGGGTGGAAGGCCTGACCTTGAACACGGAGTCCCATGGGACCAGAAGCCATTTCTGGTGGGCTCACTGTCTAAACTGGGTGAGAGGTGCCTCTCAGTAGGGCCTTCATCCTTGGGCATTGCTGCTGCTTTGTGCTCTCTCTTTTATTTTAGCTCACCACAATTTTTGATGTATTCTGTCAGCTGTGTTTTTTAAAAGCTCCTGGAGATGTCTTACAGCAATATCTTGTTCATTCAGCACAGCTTACATCTTTCTTTGGCATTTCTTCAGTAGCTTGACAACACAGCTGACAGAACATATCACTCTGCAGATCCACCTTTTTAATGTGTAGCTGCGTGCATGCATACACACAGACATACACACACACATATTCAAGGTTTTGATAAGTATCCCCCAATGTCTTATTAATAAAATCACAAAAGAATATGTGGTTAAGCAGAAAATGCAGGTCTAGGAAGGAAACAATGCCCATAATCAGAATATTATCTCTGTTTTCATAAGGGAGGGAACAGCAGGGAGAAAGAGAAGAACCCTCACCGCATGAATATGTTAGGAATAGACCCAAGCGTCAGTTCAAGTCAGTGGTCAAGCATGTGTGCAATGATTTTTTTCTGCACTGCATTTAAAGAACAAAGTATTTTTAGAAAGGTGACAGTTTTACCATTTGAGCAACCTTTATTAGTAGGATAAGGTCCCATTGTGTGAAGAATTGTAAATGTATATCATAAAAGAGGGTCGCTCCTCTGCCCTGTGGACTTTACTGCTCACAGAGCCAAACAAAGGGCTGCAGAAGGGAAATAAATGTTTAAATGGAAAAGCAAAAATTTCTCTGATCCAAGCCTTTTATTTGAGTTGCTAATGAACTTCTCAGTCTTTCTCATTTCCCACATTAATTTATTCAGAAGAATGAGAAAGTGTCCTGTTACAATGTGGTGAACTTCTGGGAGGCAATGTTTGGGAAGATTGGTTAGTAAATTGGCTTCTGGTCACTGGAAGATAGAAATCTTTCACTGGACTGGACCAGATTTTTGTGACTGAGTAGCACCTGTGAAGATGTGTCTATATTATCTGCAGTAACATCTTGTAGTTCTGCAAGTTTTACAATCACCCCTTGGAAGCCTAATGTAGAGGGGTGATCATCTCCCCTAAATGTTTCATCACTCTACAGGAAGCTTTTGGTGTTAAGTAATCCAAATTGCTAAACCTTCTAACACTGCCCACTTTCAACTGACTACACTGGGACTCATGGTGTACAAGGTCTTTAGAGCCCAAGGACTTCAGGAAAATATGTTTTAAAAACTGTGGGAATTTTCACACTGAAATATCTAAAACATATACAAAATGCCATTTGGTTTCCAAGCAGGAGAACCAATGTTCTTGCTCAGTACTGTCTGTTTAGCAAAAATCAGTGCTAATTTACAATTAGTCTTGTAAATCTTGGTGCAGTCGGTGGAACATGACATCTCCACTGAAACCAGTGGCAACTTCTCTGTTGACTGATGCATTTTCATCTTGAGCAGTGCAGCCTATTAACTGAAAGAATTAGATCTGTAGACAGAGAAAATTTATAAGAATAAAACCAGAAAAAACTTGAGAAAGAAAAAAAAGAGCAACAAATCCACCGAGAGCACAAGGAAAAGGCCTTTTAGTAAGTTACCTTTCTACTCCAGTATTAATGTTACATTGTTCTGTTTTCTGTACTTTGCATAGTCCTAGAAAAATATGAAATATTTTACACATTCTGTACTTTCCCCCACTGCTAATGCCTCTTCTCCCATCTCACAGAAAATATTCAAATTATTTAAATATTTCATATTACATAGCATTACAGTGCAATATGTGTAGACACTCATGGGAAAAGGATTTTAATATTACTTTTAGAATCACAAATTATTCATGGAGTGCAAATAACAAACTGGTGGAGAGCACAATCTGTGGTAAAAGCACTTACCTTTTCTTAACATTTTCTGATGTAGTTGGCGTTGACGGATCATCAGACCTTTAGTGCATTATTTATTAAATGTTTTAGCATAACTTTTAAATATTCAGTGAGCACTTAGCCCACAAAAGACATGGATGACTGAAGATGCAGTGATGCTGATGATGGAAGCCTGTTCCACAGTTTCCTCTAAATTACTGGTACACGCAGTTTGTGTTTTAAAAGGGACTATTTTTCTCTTGCTTGTATTACTGATTCCATCCTTTTGGGAATTATGACTTACGCATCACTGTGTTCAGAATGCAATCCAGTATTTTATGGACTGCTGTGCATGGCTTTACTGTATTTAATTGTGAAGATTAGAAAACACTGAAAGGGTTGCACTGGTTAGTGTACCAAAACTAAAGTTGAAGGAAATGCATTTTCCAGACTAATTTATGGTTTTCTAGGAAAGTAAAATGTGAAGAGCCAACAGTTTCAGTAATTTAAAACAATGAAGTACACAAGAAAATAAGCAAAAGCAGAACACATCCTTCAGTGAGTGCTCTAACTGCTCATTCAGTTTGTCCCAGCACGCTGAAATGAATAGAGCATATATTTCTGAAGAACATAATCTCCTTAATTTAATCTGTCTCTAGTTCTTCAATGTTTTATGGCATTTGGAGATTGTGCCAGAGAAATATTTCAAAACAACTTCAAAACTAAGACTAAGATCCCAACTTTACTTTTTTTTTTCTTTTTTTTGGTGTTTGTTTTTCAGTAAATAACTCACTTCCTCCATTTCCCAACTAGTTTCCTTTTCTTGAGGAACAAGAAAAACAATTATATTTCAGGTTTATTTCTGACACTGGTATGATATGGACTGTGTGACCATAGACTTATGACAAGGCCAAAAGCCTGATAGGGAGCATTGGAGAGGAGATGCAACCAAAAATCCTAGAAGAGAAATCTCAGTGTACTGAGCTTGGTTCCTTTTGTGAGTATAAACACTGTTGTAGCCTGAGCCTCCAGTGATGGCTGTTTCAATTCCTAGTGCTGAAGAGAAGGTAACGCCAAGACTGCACAGGATGGAAGGAAGTTTTGGGCTGAAGTGGTCGATATGCCTGATAACAGGCATGTTTGAGGAGTGCACGCCCACATCCCAGCTGCTTTCATCAGTCACACTGAGTTACCTTCCACCAGGGAACCTCCTACCTCCTGGCTGGTACAATTAGACCTGGTGTGCTGCAGCCTGGGAAATTAAGAGCCCTGAATCTCAAGAATCAGTCACTCTGTTATTAGAGAAGGCATTAGAGAACACTCTGTATCCAGGGGATTTTTGCTTTTGCATCAGGAGCAATCAGTTTTACACAATCTTTACCAGGCCAGTATAAGGATAATGAATAAACAAATTCCCACAGTGAAGCAATATTCACAGAAATTCTATAAAACAGTGTGGTTTTATAAAACAGTGGGTCTTTTATGGTCCTTTACCATAAAATTTGCAGTTTGGGGTTTGAGTTCAAAATGTCATTTCCAAGGGGATGCATGCCTAAATCAAGGCACAAAGTACTTGCTTTACTGTTGCTAAACCTTACCTTAAAGCCAGACTTCTTCAAAGCTTTTCTTTCCTTTCTGCTGGGTATTGGCAGATGTCAAGACCTTGTTGAAAAAATCTCTGTGATTCAGATGGATACCTTGTTAATATAACCTGCTTCATTTAATCTCTTTAGAGAGTCCTTGAAGTGTGGCTGTTGCACAGTGTATAAACCAATCCCAGTTTAAATAAAGTCAGTGAAAATGCCACAATTTGATGCTCAAGAAAAATTCTGTGCCTAATGGTTGCATGGAAATAAAAAATCATGGGGTTGAAAGGCTTTAAGAGGTCATTTAAGAGGTCATGCAATTGCAAAAATGTGGTCAAAAATACAGACACTGTCCGTAACAAATTTCAATCTATTCAGTCTTAAAATCTCCAAAGAAGAAAATTCCTCAAAGCTGCTGCATATGTATATTTATGTATGTATCTATATATAAATATACTTTTCAGGTGTGTGTAGTCCACTGTAAAACTGTATTTGTCATTAAAAACAATTTTGCAGCAGCTAACTGTAATCTCATTTTTTTAAAGTCCAATTAGTTTCTTCCTGTCATATCCCCAGTAAATTTGAAAAAAAACTGTAAGAATTTTCTTTATTAGAAGGGAATTAGTGTGCTTTCCTTCCCTTTGTCTTTCCTAGGCTGAGGAAACTCCTCCAGCCTTTTCTCACAAGGTGTGTTTTTCAAGTCTGTTATCACTCTTCCTTTTCTCCTGGAAAACAGGCTCCAGAGATGTGTCCTAAATAGCACTGAGTAGGGCAAACCAATGACTTCTACTATGTTTAGATGTGTTAGTCCTGTTAATACTACATGGATTTTGATGCTTCGATGGGACCATTGTACTATGGAAGAGCACCCCAAATCCGTGCTTGCTGCAGCTCCCACATTTTCTGTAGCAGATCTGTTAGAATCAGTTTAGGTAGCACTTCAAACAGGAGTGGATTTGATCAGCCTGTGCCATGTTGAAAAACTCTGGTTTGTTTTTTTGTAATATTTTCAAAACCATTTCAAAACCTATTTTAGTGTGTATGTCTGTCTTATTAAAATTAATTGCATTCACAACCCCTATTTATTATAAATACAGAAGAGAAGATGATATGACCTATGTCTCCTTGAGCTTTCCAGCAAGTTATTTACTCTTATTTCCTCTTTTATATGAGTCAATCAATATTTTCAGATGCTTAGAAAATACCTAATACAGCTATTTTGGTCTCTTATTATGATTTCCATCCTTTTTCCCCAATGGAATGATATAATATACTATATTTTTATCTATATAATATGACTATATTCACATTATTTGAGTTACATGAATTCACATTCATATAATATGACTATTTTTACTATATAATATGACTATACTTTTATCATAGTTGTACTTTTTTTTTTCAATTTCCCAGTTCTTCAACCAACAACCAATTTGTTGTTCCCTCAGGTTGTCTTTCAATCTCTTCCTATTCTTTCAGTTTTTGAAGTCTCCTTTTTTATTGGTGGCCTAATATTTCCATTTCCTATTCTGACTTCTCCCTATATTTAGCTTTTTTATAGATATCAACAGCCTCTCCCCACCCTGGCTGCTTGCAACACCTTGCCAGTAATTTTTGTTTCAAAAGAACAGGGACAGCAAAAAAAAGTTCTTATTTCTCAATAAATATATAAATACACACAAATATTAATATCTATAAAAATTAAAATAAATATAAACAAATTACACAACTATAAATAAAATATAGTAACCCCCTCCCATCTCCGAACCTGTGTAGCTGTGCCTCATATAATTTCTGCCCTAAATTTTTATTTTCTTTTGTTTTCCACATTCTGTGTGGTTACTAGTGTCTCTCCTGACAATGTGCATATATTGTGTAGATGCTTCCAGACAGCTCTGGTAGTTTTGATAACCAGGTTGCAGTAGCTGGAATCATTGTGCAGGCTGGCATTTGGACTTGGAAGGCAGTTGGGACTCAAGAGGAATGCAACGGAAGATGACATAAAAAATGAGGGAAGTCACTGCCAGAAATCCTTGAATGCCACTCCTGTCACCTATTCCTCTCCCCATATCTCCTGCTGCATCCAACAGAAAGCAAGAACCCTGCGTGATGTTTCAAACCCTGACCAGCAGGTAGGGTGATGCATGAGGAAGGTAGGAAATAACATCAGGAAGAGTTGGACAAAGTCACAACACCCAGAGCCAGTCAGTGTCGAGGTGACTCTGCCTAAGCAATTAATTTAAACCAAGCATGTTAGCAGTACCAGATGGCCTTTGAACAACAGGAAAAAGACTTTATTGGAACACACACTACAACATGGAACATTTTAGACTAGGGAAAGCTCAGGCTGAATCAGAATACAAATAGGAAGGGGATGCACATTCAAGTACTGCTGTGCCTTTGTGAGATAAATCCTCACCTCCAGGTTGCTCCCAGGCCAGAGGCTGAATAACTGTGATGCAGCAGCTGTTTGGTGCAACAAATGCCACAGAGTTCTTACTCTGGGCCCTGAGGACGTGCCTTTCTCCCCATGTGTAGTACCTGCCTCTTTACTGTCTCTCTGCTCTGCCTAGGACTCTTTCAGTTCCTGCCTCTCTGGCTTACTCTCCTGCCTGCCTCATCCCTGTGTGTGTGTGGGTGTTCCTCCACCAGAAGGGAGCTTGGTTGCTTCCAGGGAAAGAGGAATCTCTCCTGTCTTTCGAGGTGAAGGCAGCTTTCCTCCTCTCTGTCCATGCACGGCATTTTGGCAGAATGGGTGCAGAGCAGATGCTCTCCTAAGCTTAGCTGAATGCAGGACATAGAGGAGACCCTGTCCTCCTCTCCAGCAGGAAATCTCTCATGCCCGTAGCAAGGCAGGTGTTGTGTGCAGCTCTGCACCAAGCAGCCAGTCAGTTACAGAGTGGATTTGTCACGCTAACAAGCATTCCATTAGCGGCTGAAGTGGCACAGATGTCTTACACATCACCAGAGCAGTGTCCCCAGTGCCTCCTGCCTGCTGGCCTGTGTAAGGTGTCCCTTGCTCACTATCTGGCCAGGCAGTATTCACACGCTTGTTGGCCAGCTGGCTGCTGCCATCCCCTCATCATTTGGTACCTACTACTGATTTTATGATGCCATTTGTCAAATATGACTGAAAGTGGCTAGTGAGCTCAAAAACTACTGAGAAGGAGGGACTGACAGACAGCTCAACAGATGAATGGGCAGATGGACAGTAAGTGTCACAGCTTAAGTCTTCCTTTCATAGCAAGTCAATCTGAAAATAATGCAGAGTGAGACAAATGATTCCTTTTCCCTCCACCTAGAGACATGAATCAAAATGAACACCTATGAAAATGTCACATTTTTTGGGATTTTTTTCTGCAGACTGAAAAATAACAAATGAAAGATATTTCAATCCAGAGTAGTGCATTAATTTACAATGAAGTGGATGAGTTGCCTCTGAGTTGCCACAAAATATACCTCTGCATTGTGCATGATCCCAGTGCAAACTACTGAGAAAACTGCCTTTCTTACCACTGTAGCACTTGCCACTCTACTTCGGTCTGGGAAAATTTCAGTTTATCCTTGACAGTGAGGCAGGGAGTAGAGAAGAGGGTTGGGTGACTGATCAGAAGTATTTGGAGAAAAGGTATAGAAGTATAATTTAAGTGTAAAAATCCAGATTCCTTGAAGGTTAAATGAAAATATCTGTGACCTAACACAGTGGGTTTGGTATTCCAGCATGTAGGTAGCTTGACTGTATTCCTGATTTAGGTATTTGTGCAGTGCCTAAATGCCAAAATCAATAATTAAAATTCAAATAAAGATTCTGGTCTTATCTAACAAGAATGATTCACCAGCAGCTGTGGGACCTGTCAGAGAAGATTGATGGAAAACTTTCGAAGACCCTGAAATGCCCTGAGCACTGTACAAAGGATAGACTAAGACCTTTCATCTGAGGCAAAGGGAAATACATTACATACTGCTCATCTATTTTAATTGATTGCTTTAATCTATGGAAGTTCTAGGTCTGTTTTGACCTCCAGGATTAAAAATAACTGCGCTGATCAAAGATAAAGGTTTACCATATACACAAATTGCTGTCCATTCAGCCTATATGGTTAATTCCACATCACTTTCTTCTTTACTCCAGTGAGTTATCTGCAATACAGGAAAGTCAGTAAAGACAGAAAAATCTTTTGTTTCAGTATATCTTCCAGCAGCATGAGGTTAGGAACCTGCTGCTCAGCTCTGGGAGAGGAGAATGTATCACCTCACTGCTTGGTGAAACAGAATTCTGGTCATGCTGACTACTTTAGGTACCAAATCTCCAGTACAAAAATAATCATAGGGAAAAGAGATTGCGGCACTTGTTTTTTCTTTCACAAGAACCCATGTGAATGGGTACAGGCTACTTATACATGGGATCAAAGGCAAGTGAAAATCAATCATGGTAACATTATTGATTGAAGTTGTCTTTACAGTCATCTTTCTGTGGCATTTTCTGTGTGACCTTTAGACATCAAAGGCTGGTCACACATGGAAATGGGCTGCCACAAGCTCTTTATAAAGCTCTCTTAGGATAAAATATATAATCCTGTGGAAATCTTTGTTGGTAGTAGCTAAAACATAAGAGGGGAGAAAAAGGTTTACTCTTTACGCTCTTTCAAAATAAAATCTCTGCTAATATATGCTATTTCCTAGGAGACCACCCTTCCAAGGCCATCAGCCCGGCAAAGACAACATTACTTCACTTACAGCTGCTCATAATTCTTTGCTAAAGAGAGATGTTCGTGTAATGTGTGCTGACAACTGAAACCAGCAGTACTTATTAATCATGGGCTACTTTTTTTGTCTGAACTCCACTTCTCTGTTACCATATTTCTTTCCATCTCCTCTCTTTAATTTTCATCTACCACCACCTATTCTTACTTCCCCAATTCACTTGATGTACGGCATTTCGATAAATCTTTGCTGAAAGAACTAAATTCACAGTGCCTCACAGATTCCTGCTGCAGTTTGCAGGGCCTTCATTTTGCAAGCACAAATATGGTGATGGAGTGGGCCATCTTATATCTTGTTTCATTGCTCCTAGGCCAGGAAATGAGCAGGGTTTGCTGCACCCACTGCAGGCCTCATCATCTCTGTTGGTCTCGCACTTGCCTGGTGTCTGTGTAGGATGTAAGACACTCACAATCACCCATCCAGTTATTCATGCACAGATTTTATGGCAACAGATGAAAAGGAGGACTGTAATAAGCACTTATTCCTTTCCTTCCTTCAAGAGCTGAATATTGCAGAAACACTGTGCTGGTGATGAAACTTCAGGTTTTTACCAGAGTGACCCAGTTTGATCTCCTGGACTTTCAAAATGCTTATAGAAAGTACATAAAATTACTTCAAATTACAGGGAGAGATTTTATGTCAAAAAGGAAGGAAGAAGAACATTGTTTCACCTGTAATTTCAGCATATTTCATGAGGGAATCATTGACAGGCAAAAAAACATTGACGCTCTTGGGGCTATTTCCAGTCATTTGTTTTGAACTAGAACATTTTGGACCTAATGCAAAATATATTGACTTTATTTGAAGAAGTATTATAGATGTCCATGAGCTTTCAAGCAGATTATTTCAGTGTCATGAAAAGGGGGAATTGTGTAAAGTTCCTCATGCAATATTTGCTCCAGAGGAAGAATTAATAATGTTACAAGCTCAGACAAAATTTAACAGAGCATGAGCTGGAAATAAAGAAGCATCAGCTCCTATCAGTGTTGGTTCTTGCTAAAAAGAACAACTATTTTCTATTTCCTTCTTCTATTTTCCCACGCTTATTTCCAGCCTAACATGTTCCTCATCAGTTACAGAAAATTAGTTACAGAAACATATTGCTGAAAATCACAGGATTATTTCTCATTTACTTCCCTGAAAAACCTTTGAACTGTAAGAGAGAATAAGAGGACAAGATGTCAAACTAGATTTCCTTATCTTTATCTGAATGAAAAATGCTCTGATGTTTGCTAAACCCCCAAAACCAGAAAAGTAACTTGTGAAATATTCAATGAATGAAATCAGTTAACATTCAGAAAACTGAAATAAATTTTTGACAAGATGATTTATACTGTCAAATTTTTAGAAAAATTTACCCTTCATTGTGAAATTCAGCCAAAAATATAGGACACCTCTTGTGGAAAGAAGCCTTTGTAACAACAACATGTATTGAAGCAAGAAAAGCCTGAGTTAAATGTCCTGCTGTTTAAAGAGAATTAAGTCTGCACAACAGAAAAGGTTAGTGAAGGAAAGTTTCCATAGGAAGCTGACCGAGTAAAATAAACTTCTTTCCTATCTTTTCATCATACCTGGAGCTGTTTAAAGACACAGGAAGCAATCCACAAAACAAAGAGTGTCCTCAAGAGTTCTTTGCTCACATTACTGTAGTCTAAGTCATTTGAGAACAGATGCAATTTTTACATATGCTTCCCCCCCCATGGAATCAGTTTTATTAACTATTTTATTAACTACTAACTATTGCTCTTATTCCAGTTTTAAAATCTTCCACGGAGTTGCCTTTGCTCATCTTTCACATCTCTTTCCCAGCCCCACTCCTGACCTCGCCATGCTACAGTGGGGCTGCCTTTCCCTGCAGCTTCATGGAGTGTGCACACCACTTTAGCATCTCACTGATAACCACTTGTGAGGTCCCTAGCTGCCACGTCTTTGCTGCTGCATTGCTGCCTCACTGTTATCAATTTCTGAACATTTTTTTTTTAGCTTGGGAAATCAATGTGAATGCGTTTACACTTTAGATGAAATGGCACTGAATTGCCCAACTATTAATATATCTTCCTATTTGGTTTAAGAGGCAAATCTGTTTGAGCAGTCTGATGAAATGTACTTGGAGGCTTGAATGCAAGATTGAAGCTGTAGGATAATACTTAGAAAGAAAAAGAAGATAGTCTGAATGCAGGAGACAAGGGTTTTAAAAGAAAAAACTGCTTAGGCCATTTGATACTGGAGGTAATAAAGCACAAGAAACAAACTCTCATGTTGTATTATTTTAAATGACAATGGTAGGAGAAAAAGAAAATGCACATGTTGTTTGGAGGAAGGATGAATAGTCAGAGGAGTCAACAACAGACACAGAATTTCATTTGCATCAACATCTAATGAGCACTTCCAACTTATTCTTAAAATATAAAAATGAAACAGATACTTCTTCCCAGCCCCCACTACTCCCATGTCTGGTTGTGGAAATTTGTGCCTGAATCCTAATTCCCTTCTGAAAGCTCAGTTTTCTTTGTTTTTCACACCATATTTCTAAGGAGAGTATCAGTGGGCACTTTTGTCAAGCCAGTATTTGCAGCTGTAGTATAGAGAAACTCTGGACACCACATCTAAAACAAGAAAGGTGCACATGGAACAGCTCCTCTCTGCCTGGTATTGTTTGTTTAAAGTCAATAATTGTCATTTGGGGAAAGAAGAGAAAAAGTTTCTTCCTTTTGTTTCAGCCTTTCCTTTTGCAGAAGAAAGGTTATTTCTGCTGGGGAGCTACTAGAGCTAAGCTGCAAATGGAACAACATATCCTGGAGTCCTCAGCTGCATTTAACTTCCTTTGCTATGCAGTACTTCCACTTTCAAGATACATACACAGACTTTAGGATAAAATCCAGCACATTCTTCAAATGTTGTTATACTTGAATCCTCTTCAATCTCATAAATTCCCACAGAGTGTTCATTTTGCTCTTTTCAGGAGATTTTGTCCACTCTTCCATATATGTGTTCAATGATTATGGCGTGTTTTACTAAGCGCTTGACCAGAGGATGTGTAGGGGTCTTATAGGAAGAGTGAAGGAGCTACAATTTTGCAACATTCTAGAAGATCTAATTTTGATTTTTATTTCAAGGACTTGCAGGAGAATTTTATATAACGTGGAAAAAGACTGTTAGTGTTCTGGAGCACAGAAAGGGGAAATATATTTTAATTGTGAAATACGAGACACCGCTAAAACCAGTCTTCCTGTTAATTTTTTGTCATGCAGAGTTATGAAGGGTGCTGAGACAAGTTAAAGTTTGGGCCTAATTGATGCAAATTTTTACCTGCAGGACTACATATTATCAGAGAAATTATATCTTGTTGATTTTCATCTCCCTATTTCATGCATCTTCACATCCTGCAGCATTTTTGCTCATAAATTAAACACCAGCCTTGTGTTTGTTCAGCAAGGGAAACATGATCAAGAGTAAATGATTGTTTTGGGTGGCCAAGCATCCAGAGGAAAGAGAATGGAAAGCTTCAGGCATAGCTGTAATCAAAAACCTGATTGTCTAGAAATGAGATAAGTTCAGCAATCTCCACTCATTGTGAATTATGTCACCCAGATCCTACTACTTTATAAGGTGATAGTACAGCTTAATTAACTGTGTTCTGAAAGACAAGATGAAAATTTTATTGGCTAATTTTTCTTGGACAATATTGACTCCCTGCTAAAGGGATTTGGCTATGATGTGGGCAGCAGGGAAATCTTGTGGATCCCTGTTGTGTCCTGAGGCTGGGCGACCTATGAGGAAATTGCTGCTGGTCAGGGTAATAGTGCTTTCCAGCTGAGTTCAGAGAAATTCTGTCAGCTGTCCTCTAGCCCAGGCAGTCTGAAATTAGCTATGGACAAACCTGAATGTAATGAAATTGCTCTGTGTTGAGTAGAATAAAAGACATATTTTGTCTCAAAGAGAATCTGCTGTACAGGTACAGGAGTGGATGCCTGTGTTCTGCTTCAGGAAAAGCTATAAGGTTATCTAGAGAAATAGGTGTTATTTTAATATACTGTACTAATAAATCTGTAGAAGTATGGAGCAGTCACCATTTTTCAGCAGTCTCAAGCTGGCATTGATTGCTCCATGCTTACAAATGTACATTTTATCCCAACATCATGTGGAGAGTACTGCAACTTCCCTGTGCCAAACCAGAGATGTGGAAAGTTTAAGAATAGCAGAGCAGTCTCTGTAATCCTCCTGTGTTTTGAGATCTAGCAGTGACTCCATGGAGCAGGCACAGTTCTGAGAAATGAACATCACAATCTCCTCAGGGCTGTTTTGAGCCCAAAAATACCTCCAAGATTTTGGTTTTCTTGACAGCCTCAGAGTAGGATTGTCTGCCTGGACTTGGTTACCTGGGCAGGTCATTTGGGCTGATTTATTCCCTTTACCACACAGTATATATCTGGCTTTGCTGAAGTGAATGATGGCTGTTAGGGTGATCTTTGCTGAATAGCAGAAATGTTTTTCAATGCATCAAGCAGCTGTAGAAATATGGCACTAAAATAAGAGAGAAAGCTATGAGCATTAAAAGTGTAAATTGGTAGTGATAGCCTTTATTATCCCTTCAGACACTAACAGCAATTTTATTAAACAGCTTCTTCAGTTGGCTGATCACATGAAGCACAGCAATTAGGAACTAGGTAAGATTCATTGCACAAACAAAAATCTCAGGGAAATTATTTGTTTACTGTTTTCAGCATATTTACAGAACACAGCAATCTTTTCAGTAGAGCTGAAAAATGTTACATGAAAACCAGAGTCAGGGAGAAGACAAGTTCACACCATTCTAAATATGCACTTTGTTGCAACCAAAAATGTAGCCAAGCTAATTTTTAATTTGTAGGCATCTGTTCAGGGCTTGTCATTATCAAGAAAAAAATTCTAATGAAGGTATGTGCACACCTAAATAGCACCAACAAGGAGAATGTCAAGGAGACATGAAAACAAACCTCCTAACAAGCTACTTCATTTTGTAGTAAACAAGATGCAAAAAACCCCCAAACCAAAACCAAAAACCAAAGCCAGGAGGAGGCCTGAACTTCAGATGTGATGCTGTGAGTAAGTAATAAGAATTGTGTTATTCATTAGTGGTTTAAACTTCCCTGAACCATGAATGCTCACATGTCAACATGGAGGAACAGAATCCAGAAGGATGCTGTAATCAGCAGCAGCAGGTGGTATGTGCTTGGACCTGATCCTCAGCAGCAGGTTGTCTTGGAGAGCAGGCTTGACCCAGGTGAGCTGAGAGCAGGCAGAACTCACTGCTCCTCTTTGCTGCCACCAGGCAGGACATTGTCTGCTTTTCAGCCATCCCACGTCCACCAAGTTTGTATCAGTTTTAAATTGTCTGAGGATCAGCTTATTTGGTGACCTTAGTGATGGATCAGTTCCTATCATGGCAGTGTTTGTTCTTCACCAGCTCCCAGCCAAGAGTGGAATAAACTCCAGTGAAGTTAACAGGAGCAATGGGTTTTGCAGAGATTGAGCTCAGAGAGGCTCTTAAATAAAATGGCTTTGAGAGGGAGCAGAGGGAAGTTCAGACTGAGGGTTAGTTTGGCAGTGTGGGAAAACAGGCTTCTGCAATTAGTTCTAATGAATTATAATAAACATAGGACAATATCTTCCTAGCTTTACAAATTGAAGGAGTAATTAAATCTGGAATAAGGCACAGTTGAAATTCTGACTTAAATGCAAAGAATTATTTATTTTGTGAAGGTTGAGCTATGTCAGACTGGGCAGCTGTCTTAGAGACCAAGGAAATGGTCATAAATGAGCTAATAATAGCAGAAAGGGCAAGGGAATCATATTTCCTTTCAAAATACACTAGGAATAATGTGTTGGTGAGTCTTATGTTAGTACCAAGTAAATGAGGAGAAAAGATAATTCAGAATAAGAAACCTAAAGAGCATGATCCCTTGGAGAGTATCAGCAGGATTTCCATGGTAGAAATTTATGCCTGGTTGACCTCTTTTAATTCTCCAGAACTGCTTAGAAAAATAATAAAGAATGGAGATTTTGGCTTCCAAAAATCCTTGAGCAAAGCCTCTCAGAAGAAGTAATTCAAGATTTTAATGATGCATAAGGTGAGACGTAAATTTTTCCTGCTGGATTAAGTGCCTCTACTGAGCTGTTGAAATATAAGGAAACTTTCAGGCGAAAAACTAAAGCAATGGTTTATATAGTCAACACTAAGCAGAAAAGAAGCAACTTGTATCAGCAACAGGAGCTTTCTGCCTTCCTCTCTATAATTGCATCATATCCCTGTTACATTGGGGAAATTGATTACACCTGTTCTGTAATTACTTGCAATATTTGCAATTTTCACACTTCCAATTATCAGATGATGTCTACAACTGTTTTTATCTCAGGCAAACTCTACATCTCTGAATTGAATTTCTTCATGCTGCTTATGTACCTGAGGCAACAGCATTCTGGAAAATTTGAGCTGTAATTTTTTTTTTTTTTTTTGAGAGAAGGGGAATAAAACCCAATTTCTCTATTCTAATTTTTAACATCCTCTTTCCTAGAGGTCTAGAAGCCCTATGTTTTGTCACCAGTAATTAAAAATTATGTTGGTAGGGGGTTCTCCTTGGAACAGCACGGCTCAATTTTGGGCAAAAAATAGCCCTCTGAGGCTAAAGATGTGAATACTAACTGTTACAGAGACCAGAAGTCTGGTGTTCTGGCCCTTCTCTTCCCTTGGGCCTTGTAGTGGAGAGCTGTCTGTGTAGGAGTGAAAAACTAGATACAGCTACTTTGGCATGATTAACCTAAATAATCTTGTAAGATTGTCATGCTGCTGTGACAACTCTCCTTTTATTTTTCTGGAGCACTGTAAACATATTAAATAAAGCCAGTATGTTTAGACACTCTCCTCCTCTTATGATAAATTGTCTATTTATTCTCACTCTTTATTTTCTGCCAGCTGGTTAAATTCTAAACGAGTTTCAGCAAGTATTGATATTGCTTTTTTATGGCATTTGGTTTTGGGTACTCCTTCTTCTCTTAAGAGGAAGGCTAAACCAAACCTCCCTGAAACACCACTTCAAATTGTTTAGCTCTGGGCTTTCCTTGGGTTGGTTAGCTTGTAAGTTAGGGTGGATCTTACTTTTAATTTTAAGAAGCTTATTTTATGAGTTCTTGGGAAAGTGAATAAGCTTCTGCAGTGAATTTCTAGAGAATTATTAACCAGAGATTGGTTGCTTTGGATACAGAGGTACATAGCTTACAAAAAAGAAAAAAGAAAAAAGAAAAAAGAAAAAAAAAGAAAAAAGAAAAAAGAAGTAGCCATGCACAGACACAAAAGCAAACAATCCCCAAACAATTTGATTACAGCTCAGAAATGAGAAGAAGCAAAATTCTTCTCGTGTGACAGCACTCATTGCAATTAAAGATGAGGTGCAGAAAGACAAAAAAGCAAAGAGGTAGTAAGGTATGTCTTAAGCATTGCTTCTACCTATATAAAGTCTGTAACACAATCCTCAACAAAAAAAGCCAGAAAAACCAACAGGAGAAAACCAAACATCCCCCAAAAACAGAAGAAAAAAAGGAAAAAATACTTGAATGATAAGTAATCTATGAGTAACGAATCAATCTTTTTCAAGCCTGGAGATTCTGAGATTGTCATCATTGTGATTAAACTCCCTCCTGGACGCAGTATTACATAAATTTAAGAGTAACTGTCAGCTTAAGGAGTTTGATTTTATTTTTTTTTGCTTCTGTGATTTTTCCTCCTGCTAGCTTTTTTTTCAAGCCATCAACAATACAAAAATGCAGTGCAATACACAAGAAAAGACAAGACCTTGTGGAAACTAATTTCAATGACAAATACATTGAAATTGCAGGTGGCACCGGAGCTCTGCGTGAAGGTTCAACTCCCAGCATTGGTGGGACCTGTGCTGTCAGCAGCAGTGGTCAGGATACTTGTCACAGTGCGTGCAGAGTGGGATGGAGGAGGGGGTGGCATGTCCATTCTGGGGAGTAAGGGCTCTTTAATGTCACTCCAGACAGCCGTGATCCTGGAAGTGGGATCTGCATTCACCCACCAGGAGGGCGAAGTGAATTCAGGAGAGGCAATTTCCCAGCCGGCAGCCTCTGATCAGAGGTGTGAGGCACCAGTGACTCAGCCGGGGGCTGGGCTGCTCCCCTCACAGTGGGGGCGAGTGTGTTCCCTCTGCGAGTTCTGCCAGGTTTCTGTGAGAGTATTTTCCATTTCCAGTGCTCATCTGAAGAGTTAAACAGGGACATAACCATATTTCTGCTTTTGGTAGCGCTTAATGATCCCCAAAATGCAAATAAAAGAGAGAGCTGCAGATGTGTAAAAATATTCCTGCTGCTATGTTATTAAGTACAAGGGGATGAACGTAAGGGCAGGAAGTTTCTGATTAAGAGCAGGTTTGTGTGGCATATGTGACTCAAACTTTGACATTGTTTGAACTCTCTGCTGACTCAATCTTACCCCTGCCCATGAGGCTGAGTTTGTGCCTGAATGTTTCTTACATCCACACTCTTTGAATCAAACAGGATGCAAAACTCTCCTGATGTAAAGATTTTTTTAGGCTGGTATTTATTCTACTATAAAACTATGTTTTTGGGAAATACTAAGTGGTACCATAGACTCAAGAAAATACAGATGAGTGAGAGATACTCTCCAGGACTGAGGACAAATGGAGTTAACTCGCTGCTTTCTCTGTCATTGCTGTACATCCTGTGGAACAAAAAATCAGACAAGGAAAATGAAGTATTTTTCTTTTTTGAACAGAGATGTTTTTCAAGTGTTTTTGTGGTTCCCACTCAATAATGACAATGACATGGTTAGTGCCCTGGGCAAGAGGTATAGTATTCCTGTGTACAAAAGAGAAATGGAAATGGAAAGAGCTCAAGTGGTGCAGGAGATGGCCTTGGACAACTGTGTTTTATGACTTGTCCTTGGATGCTTATGTGCTATCAGACTACATATACTATAGATCTCATGTTTTCCACCATCTTGGTCATTCTGCTTAATTATATATATATACACATAACTTTGCTAAAAATGAAATAATGTCAAGTTCAGATAGCCATAGGCAAGAAAGGTGAGAAAGGGAGGTTTTGCCTTTAGCTAAACTATGTATATAAAGGCCTGGAGAAAAGGATGCCATGTTTCATCTTCCTCAGGCAAGTCTGACCAAGAGCATTAAAACTCCCCCTGACACTACGGGTTAGCCTGGAAGAGTTGGGCCTTAGAAGAATTAACTCCCCCAAAACACCAGTAAAATGTGAATCTTGTGGAGAAACCAGATGCCAGGAAATGGTGCACCCTCTCCAGGAGCTGTCTGACTGGTCTATCCTTTGACACCATATATTTCCATTGCAAGAAAAGCACCAAAAACAATTTCATGAGATGTGCATCTGCTGGTTAAAGCTGCCTCAAGAAAGGCAGGTCTTGGAGGGGTTTCTTCCACAGCTGGAAGCAGGTTCCAGCAGGCACTGGCATGGCTTGGCCCTGCAATGCCAGCTGCTGTCCTGGCCAGCACTACCCCTATTCATAATTCACGGTTTAGCTTGTACCTGAGAACACTGAGAAACGTTTTCCAGGAGCATATAGTGATAGGACAAGGGGAAACGATTTCAAACTGGAAGAGAAAAGTTATAGATTAGATTTTAGGAAGGTCTTCTTCACTGTGAGGGTGGAACAAGTGGCAGTGGAACAAGTTGTCCAAAGAAATTGTGGGGGCCCCATTTCTGGCAGTGTTTAAGGCCAGATTGGATGGGGTTTGAGCAACTTGGTCTGGTGGAAGCTGTCCCAGCCCATGGCAGGGGCTTTGGAATTAGGTGATCCTAAAGGTCCCTTCCAACCCAACCCTTTCTATGATTCTATGACATTGCAATTGTGCTGATGGGGTTCTCCAAATAGGGCTTCTGCCTGGGAAATTGCACAGCAAAGCTGCGACACAATCACAGGGATTGCTGGGTTTGTCACCTTTCTGTCTCAAGTGCTGCTGCACAGGGTGGATACATCTTCCTAAGACCTTTTAGAAGCATTTAGCTGTGAATCAGAACACATTAAAACAGGTAACTAAAGTCACTGTTGTTGAGCTGTGAATGACAAACCCTTAAGAGCAAAATTTCTGAGCAGAAGTTTCAGCGAGTCATACTGGGGCCCTTAATGGATGCAATAAGCAAACATAAAAAGTCACTCTAAAATAAAAGTAAATAATGAAATTATTGATTCATAAAACCCCTCAAGTAGAAAGTATTTAAACAGTCCTGTGTCATAGTGTAACCTCAGCCAGCAACTATGTACCATGCAGCAACCTACTCACTCCCCCACCAGTAGGATTGGGGAAAGAATCAGAAAGGCAAAAGCCGGAAAACTTGTGGGTTGAGAGAAAGTGAAAGACACTTTCACAGGAAAGGCAAGTCAGGCACAGAGGCAAAGCAAAACAAGGAATTAATTCACTACTTCCCACGGGCAGGCAGGTGTTTAGCCATCTCCAGGAGAGCAGGGCCGTGTGGCATGTCATGGCTACTTGGGAATACGAACGTCATCACTTCAAATGTCCCACTTCCTTCTTCTTCCCCCCACTTTATATACTGAGCATGATGTCATATCATCTGGAATATCCCTTTGGTCAGTTTGGGTCACCTGTCCTGGTTGTGTCTCCTCTCATGCACCCCGTACTTCTTCACCAGCAAGACAGTACCCAGGAGCAAAAAAGGCCTTGTCTCTGTGTAAGCCCTGTTCAGCAGTAACTAGAACATCACTATATTAGAAACCCTGTGTTCAGCACTAATCCAAAAAAAAAAAAAAAAAAAGAACCCCCATTCCAGCCTTGTTGCAGAAAATTAATNAAAAAAAAAAAAAAAAAAAAAAAAGCCCATTCCAGCCTTGGTGCAGAAAATTAATTATACCCTAGACAAAACCAGCACATTATGTTATTCTCTGGAAGTTGTTTCCTCCTTATGCTGCTTCTATTCATGTTGCTCTCAGGTACTTCTAAATGTATTTTACTTGGTGGTGCAAGTCTAGAATTTCAGTATGAAAAAACAAACTGAAGAAGAAAACTACATCCCATGGTAGCCTGACGTACAAAAATGGATAAAAAATCTGCTCTTGAGATTTGTTTCAGTGGTGGGCTGTTAATTCAAAGCCAGTCCAACCTGTAATTGCTTTTCTTAGCCCAGTTTCAAACCCCACTGAAATCCACGGCAGGGCAGGGAGTGAGCTCTGACAAGGCTGAAGAGCACTTTGATGGTTAATCTAGAATTAATTTGGTGGGTTTATGAAAGGTTTTGGATGACAAGCATTCAGACTTTAATGTGGGTTCATATCCTGTGTTGCTTGACCAGGACCCACTGACTCACAACATGGACAGTGAAGATATTCAGCAAGGGAGCTTTGTTGGGGGAAGCACATGCTCTCCAATCTCCATGGGATTTCCTGATGACATCTAGTCTGGCATCATCACCCCTTCATGAAACACTGTAGAAACCATGGAATTGCACACATGTACCTTGTTCTATACTGTGCCTGATCTCCCATATCTGACAAGCATTAGCTCCAGTTTCTTGATATGAATCAGTGCTCTTCCATGGTAGTCTGTCTGCTTACAGTGGCAGAGAGCTATGAGGGCTGAAGGAGCTGCATGAAAGCAGTTCCTACCTACCTAGGAGTCACTCTGGTGGGTGCAGAAGATATAAGGCACAGGAGACTTCTTATGCCATTCAGGCCTTTTGCCATGCTTGGAAACATCCCTTTGTTTTGATGCTGTTTCAGTGGGGTCAGCAATCCCCATGATCTGGTTTGTTTGGTTTATATTTTGGACAAATTATCACTGTGATCTTGCTTCCTGCCCATGCTTTTTCTCTGTTAGTTTAGCTCTGGGTTCAATCACCCTATTAGGTTGCAGTGAATTTTTATAATTGCTTTGTGAAAATGAGGGTTATCCTTTTGTGTTGAAAGGAGTGATGTGATGGGAAATCTGAATTTAACTCACAAGGCATGACAGTCACTGCCTCAACACCATAGATGTCAAAGTGAGGCTGAGGTCAGGCAGGAACTGGTGGCTGGCCCAGCCTTGTCTCCAGAATGTCCAGGAGGAAACACGGCTAAAAGGCCTCTAGACAGGATTGGGTAACAACAGTTACCATAAAATATTATTGCACAAGGTGATAAAAACCCTCTGGTCATAGCTGAACCTGAAATGCATGTCCTTGCTGCAGCTGAGCGTCTGCAGATGCTTCTGTGGTCTGAGCTGATAAAGCTGCTGAGCTGAGAGGGCAAGGAAAATTCCTATCTGACTCACATTGTTTTGATACAGCAGTTGGGAAAAAACCCCACCTCTCTGCAGGTTATGTCCTGATCAACTTCTGACAGTTCTTGCTATGGGGACAACTGAGCTGCTCAAGATTGAGAGAAAAAGTAGCTAATAAAGGACAACCCTTTACCCTTTAACCCTTACCTGGTTCTGTTATCCCTTCCATAAAAATACATCTCACAGGCATTACTGAATCAGCCTATAACATTTTACAGTCAGGCAAAGACTTCAGCAAGGCTAAATAAGGAATATTTGAAGGGTCAGTTTTGGGTCATTTGGAGAGGCCAGTCTGGGCGCTTACGTAAGACAAGAAGATGATTAATAAATGAGCTTAGAGAGCTTGCACAGAGTCCTTAGGGTTGCTCCAGGCTGTGACTTCAGTGATCACTGCCCAAGAGGAATTTTTGAACATTTCCTAAACATCAGCACTGCTGTTAGTGTTGGAGCTCAATGGCTTTTCTCTTGTTTGAAGAAAGGAAATATGGAGGTGTCACAGCTGATAAAGTAGTTACCCAAAATATCTATTTTACTCTACTTTTTGTAATTTTGGCACAATCTTCTGTCAGCTGATTCTTCCTTGAATCTTTGTAAACAGGGGTGGACGGGAGAAACTGTAGCTGCACAGGTGGGAATAGCAGATGTTTACGTGACCAAGGTCTCTGATGAACTTGGTTGCCAGCAGGGAGAGCATAACAAATGGCATCCTGAATGTCTCTCTGGAAGGCTTGCCATACCATATTTCTCCCCACTGGGTCAGGTGTGACAGGCAGTGACACCACCAGTCCTCTGTGCTGGGTGTTGGGGAGGAGAATCCTGTGTGGGGAATGTGAGGGTGAGCACACCATGCAGTCCCTGCTTCCACATCAGGAGCATTATGGCTCTTCCCTGGCTTTTAGAGGTCTCACTGGAATCACAGTCTGAACACCATGAGAAAACTTACTTCTTCTATGGGGCAGGAAGGGAGACACTCATGCAGGCACAAGCATGGCATGGTCTCTGTCACTGCCTGGGATGCTGGTGCTGCTCCTTGCAACGCAGTACATGGAGGAGGTGTGTGATCAGCAGCTGGTTGGGTTCAAATCTACTTAGCACATGCTTGCCCAGAGCCCCTGTTCCTCAGGGTGTCATATGGGGACATAATAACTTCAGAAACCTTCCTCTGAAGCAGCTCAGGAACAAAACCTCAGGGGCATTTCTTTCACAGATGGTCTCTGAGTTTCTAAGGGAGACTGTCTGGAAAGCAATCTAAATATCCATTCCAGGAAAACAGTGTAGGCACAATTATTTTATGTTTTAGGTACAATATCACACAGCACGTGATGTGAATCCTGCAAATCTCTGCTGAAGATCTGGATGTAATGCTCCCAGCACCCTGTCCAAACTCTTTGATAAACCCTGTGACACTTGGCAGGCTGGGAAAACCTCACTGGTAGTGAGTACAAGTCCACTGACACCCTGCAATGTAAAGCTCAGAAGATCATTGTGACAAAATACATTTCTTTTGGGAAAAAATCCTCTCTCTGGTGGAGTAGCTAGTCCATCACTGGATCTGATTCAGACCAGCCACTTGAGCCTGAGGCTCTCATGACTAACTTCACGTGAGAACTTCATTAGCGAGATCCCAAAGTTAACAAGTTTATTTGCTTATATTTTTTTATTCTTTTCCCTAAAGTCATTGTTTCTTTTATTTAGAGCCTTCTGAGTTTCTTTTATTTAGAACTTCTGAGTTCATGATCCTTTGCATTTGAATTCACATCTTTGTAGGAAAGTATCTCATTTTCTCAACAAACCAACTTCTTCCTTTTTTAGTGTAACAAATTGAATATCTTAATGAAAAAATGCCTACATCAACAAAAAAAGCCCAAACAAAAAGCCTCCCTCAAATCCCAGATCATGTTTTCATAATGACGGTGACATAAAGAACACATTAGCACTCTGTGTTTTATTTTAATTGCCGTTGCACCGGAAGAATAAAATATTTATACTTGTGTGCACTTCTTTCCCTTCTGACAGCATAGAGAACATGTTGAACTTTTCTGAGATTTTGATAAGATAAAAATTGTTCAACCTATGCTAATATACATATGATATGTATTCAACAACACCTTCTAATTACAGCCATGGGAGGTCTCTCAAAGGATGACCCGGCTTGAGAAGGAAGGTTGGACCAGATGACTCACTGTGATCCATTCCAACTTTACCCATTCTGTGACTCTGTGAAGAAAGTAGAAACAAATATAGGTCTCAAGCACTTCTCAGGTTAATGGACATGTCTGCAAAGGACACATGGACACTCACAGCCTAGCAAAAAGTGGTGCTCCAGGAAACCAAAATTTCCCCATCTTTTTCATTAAGTCCAGTTATCTTGGGCAACACTGCTGTATAATTTCTCTTCTAAACAGAAAACATTTTATCCTCAACATTCTGTCTAAAGTCTCGTTTTCCCGTTCCTAACATCCTCAGTGTGCCTGGAGACACAAGCATATTTAACTGCCATTCATATTGAGTGCTATGTCTCATTGCTGGTAAAGGAGAAAGACCCTGGATTTTGGGAGTTTCACCACATCACCTCCTTGATTGCAAAGGAATTGACTCTGCAGCTCGGGCAATACCAAGAATCATTAAAGAGAGACTTGATTGGTGTAAAATGTCCTTATTCAGTTTAGAATAAAGATAAAATTGGAGAAAAAGCAGTAAAACCTTTGTATTAGCATGTCAGAACTATAAGCTTGCACCAAATCCCCTAGAGTAAATACATATGGCTGCAATGATTTCATTTGAGCCCTGATGAATTACACTAAGTAGAGCTCGTATTCTATTATTACAATGGTTATTGTTTTTTGTAAGACCCTCAGATGCACTGAAATAGCTTAGAACCATATGGGCCTGACTGTGCTTTCACAGATATTGCAAATGCAAAATATCCATCAGATATAACAGGAATAATGGTGAAAGGGGGTGAAAATCGTTCTGCGTGCTCACTGATAACCCTGCATATTTTCAAGGAAAAGCAAAAAGATTTTTCCTTTTCAATGACTGATTATTTCCAGACTTATGACCTTTTTTTTTTCCCTAGGGAAATCAAAGGAAGAATATAGAAAAGGAAGGAAACCTGATTCTGGACCCTGGAAAAAGGCAAAGGTGTAGAGTCTGAATCCTTCATCTGGTCAGCTGAATTCCAACCCAATCGTCTGTTTCCTTTCTCTTCTGGCTGTGTGGCTTTTTCTGAGTCCTGAACTGTCACTGATGCCTAAATTAAAATTCTTACATTGAAGGGAGTGCAGGTTCTGAATCTCAGGTAAAGCTGCTACCAGTGTGTGTCTAAGGCTGTCTCCTGCATACAAGTGATGTAAATACTCACTGTGCCTTTGATGTGACCAGTTTAAACTCTCTCAGTATTCAAAGTGTCTTTCTAGTTCACTTGTGCCCATTCTTCACTGAAAAGTGTTGTTTATATTCCTCACATGAATTATATTCTTGCACACAAAGACTGTCAAGTCTAGCAGTTTTTTACAGACAGAGCAAGTGGCAAGAGCCAAATGCACAAGGCTTCACCTCAGACTCCCTCTCTATAGCTAAATATACTTGCTTAGGCTAATTCTATCTGTCCAGGGCTTTCCTCTTGAAGTTATGTTATTCCAAGGCTGCCAGACTTCTTGTTGCTCCATTGTTTCCTGAAATACAGAATACATTCACTTTCCTGGCTTCCTCAGCTCTGGAATTGGTTGTCATGTGTCAAGCAGTCAAATGTGCATATTTTCAGCAGTAATATAAATAAATCAAACAACAGTAAGGGGAAAAAAAAATATCAATCCCATTGTGGTGGGTAACTTCTGAGATGCCTCAGGAAGCAGTAGGTGGACCCCAGGAGTCCACCTACCACAAGCTGAAAACCACAAAGTAAGATAGAAATACCACTAACAATGATGAATGAATTGACAAGAAAGACATAAAGAGGCAATATTGGAAATACCAGATGGATTTGAGTGAATGGTCTTTAATTCAGTGGCTTTTTGCTACCTCTGCTGAGTGCTAGGATTTTTCAGAAGACTAAACAAAAGAAATCATAAGGGAATGTTTTTTAGGGGAACTTTCCTGGGGCACCTTATTTTATGCACTGAAAATAAAAATGTTGCTCTCTGTTATATTATTTGTTATTCTTTCACTGAAACAATGTGTGTATACATCACCAAAACGGCCTGAGCCCTCTAAATCTTTTAGAAGGCTGCTGTGCCTGGGCTAAGTAGTCTTGTGTTAAATGAATTTGACAGTCCAGTCACGCATTTTAATGGGAATGTTTCTTGGTGATATATATATGTTTATTATCTTTCACTTTAGGCAATGGTTTCATAGTGTTTCATTGTGGGAAAAGAAAAAAAACTCAGTGGATGCCCAGTTTCAGTTACCACTGGATGTCTGGTTGTATATAAGGCATATTTTGAAATGCTACATTAAATAGTTTTCATCTTTCACCTGCAGCCTGGGGACAGAAAAAGCCTGACTGCCAACTTGTTTAGTCAGGATTCTATTCTTCTGATTTAATTCAGATTTTCCATTCAGAGCAGAAGTTAATATTTCCCATTATTTCTGTTTTTTTTAAATACACCAGGAAAAACACAACAGACATACCAATATAAGCATCTCCTAAATTCACCTTTGCATGACAATACCGAGATTGTAATGTTTATGTCTTACAACTTCATCATCTTGAGCACAAACTCTTGACAGTGACCAATGCACCAAATGCCCTTGATTTGATGAACAGCATAATAATTCATCCTTCACTTGCAGTGTGGAAATTCAGGTGCCTATTCAACAACTTCGTGGCTACAGCTTAACAAGAAAACTTTCAGAAAGAGGAAATTCATTAATCTTCAATTTAATTGGTTTTTCTCAGTTACTGGAACTCAGCATGTCATCAAGAGTTAAAAAAGAGAGCTAAAAACATGAATTAAAATATACTGCCATATTTTGGCATGAGTATTATAAAAGAAAAGTGTGCTTCTGTGCATTGTGTGTGCCTCAAATAAGAACATGCTTGGAAATAGCCAAATATGATTTACAGCTACGCTAAAGTTAGAGCACAGTTAATTTCCTTAACAGATCAAATTCTGGGGAAGAAGGATGGATAATAATTTTTATGTTTCACCCACTCAAGTTCTATATCCCACATAATCACACAGTGTTACCTAATGCAGTTTTAAATCAGAAAAGGGCCTGCTGGCTTGGGTTCATGCAAGACTGATGTGTATTTTGTTTGTTAAGTGATAATTTTCATGGGAGTAGATAATCTGATAGAACAGGAATGAGAAAACTCCTTTTCTAGTGGTATTATTTGGTATTAAAATTGATCCTGGAAGCATCAACAAAGACTGAGGTGAGAGCTTGTCAGGAATTTTTCCCAGAAAGTGCTGATTCATTAAAAACTAAGCGTTTCAAGGAAATCCACCTGTTTTCATAAGACTAGAGAGAATTGCCAATGATTTTGCCCCAGGCCTATCGAGGCTTCATTTGTGTTGCTTGGAGGTTACATTCTCAGCATGATGGTCACAGGTCTGACAGCTCTGGAGTTTGTTGGAGGGGTTTAAAATGTCTCTGAAATCCAGGCTCAGCTGCTCTTGAATGTTTGGCCCTGTAACAGGGAACCTGAAGAGTCCTTATGTATCTAATTCTGTCACATTTTAAAAGTAAGAGTTGTGAATACGTCTGCATCTGTTCTAATACACTGCTAGAAAAAAATCTGTGAAGAGGTCACAGAGAAAAGAAATCAGTAACCACAGAGTGCAAAAGATTTATCCTGTCTCCAGATAATAAGCCCTCAGCTCAGTAGTGAACAGAATTTTGCCTTTGGTTTCAATTGGTTTAAAATGATCCACAGTGAACCAGAAGTCAAGTCAAGGAAGAGTAAACAGCGGAATTGTGTCAACTTTTAATCAGGATACACTTTGGTTTTTCTTCCCAGTAAGGCATCCTTCAAGAAAGATGATCCTAACTGTGAAGGAATGGTGGTATGAGCTCTTCTAGTTACTCTGGGCTCTTTAAGCTTTGCTTGTAACTGTTCTTCTGAGATACTTAGAAACTCGCATAGAAAACTTTGCATTGGCAAAAGTTTGAACATTTTCTTTTACAACCATAACTACTAGGCTATGCATTGAAAAGGAAAAAAAAAAAGGAAAAAAAAAGGAAAAAATGCCCAGAAAGAAATAAAAAAATATCAAAAGTTGAGAAATCAGAACAAAATAACAGCTTGAGAGAGGCTCTGGTTTGTTATGCTGCCACAAAACAGATCAATTCATGCCTTGAAGTGAGCACCCATGCGTATATTCTTTTCAGCTGAGGTGTCTGCAAAACTTAAATAGATCTTCTGCCACATTCTGTTATCATAAATCTCTAGCCTCTCTCTAGCAGCTTGAATCAGAAACACTTTTCAGGTCCTTGTTTTAATTGCCTGCAGTGCTAGCAGTCATTTGACAAACACGTTGTTCAACAGTTATGGAAGCCAGGCTGCACTTCTAACTAGTAAAAATAGGTGCCAAGACTTTTAGAAGATGAAATACATCTGTTGAAAACAGATACAAACTGCTGAAAACACTTATAAAATATGCTCTGACAACAGAAGTCATTAGACTTATAACCTCCCTGTGTGGAGGCATTTATAATCTCTCTGAGTGTGTTTGTGGTCCTGCAATTTTCATGTCATATGCCCAGTTAGCACACAAGGGAAGAGAACACAATGGTCACCACCTCTTCTTGAACTGACAGGTGAAACACATTGTGGAACTGGGGAATGTGATTTCCCCTATAGTACTATCCTGAAAACTAGAGAGATAGGAAAGGCTCCATCTTAACACTACAATTAATATTGCCATTTGATTCATCTAGGGAAGTGTGTCACCTGCCCCTTTGAGCAGTAGAAATCTGTCAGATTTCCTGATACCCAGCAGCTGGACCTCTGGTAACAGTATGACACATCTTGCCTTGGGCCTTTTACCTTGAAACTTCTGCTGCTGAACATGTCATTCTTGGTGTCTGGGGCATAATCTAGTCACTTTCTTCCAGCAGTAAATAGAGCAGGGTTTCAGACTTTTTACAGAGTACATAGCTTTTCTCTGAATGCTCTGGGGTTTTTTCAGCATCTTTCCTAAAAATGTTGAAACAACACAGTTTTTCAGTAAGAGCTGCAGAAATATTGTATGTATGAGTTTGAATTTATGTAACTCCTAACTATGTTTTATATTTCAATGTTTATTGAATTCTCTCTTTTCACCAGAGAGCCTTTCTGGGAGTTTCTTGGGCCCGAGTATCTGCTATGTAATCCACAAAAATTCCGCAGAGGATCAGGCCTCCCAGTTTGCTCTACTTTGCAGTAAAAGGTAAAGCAAGGCATCCTGATGTGACAGCATCTTGATACGTGCCCAGCCCTGAGCCTTTCTGAGATTATTTGCTATGTAAGGCAGAATTATATTTCCCTTGGTTTTTATACTGTTTCAGGTACATAATAATAACCATTATAATCCTACTGGTGACCAAGAGATAATCTTCCTAGGTAGGTATTTTTGAGGCACATCCCCTGAGTTTACTTTCTGCATGCCAGTGCCATACTTCTGCAACAGCAAAAGCAGAGTTTGGTTTTGTCTTGAAGACACAAGCAAGACATATTTCATATACATTATGATGCTCATGCTATGGCAAAATATCAGAAAGGAAGTATTTCAGAAATATCTGCTAGATATGATTGAAATCCCACTGATAAAGCCTTACTGTATCAAACAGCCCAAGTAACCAAATTCATTGTCATGATTAGTCAATATTGCCGAATATTTAATGTATTTCTTCTTGTTCTTAACAGGATTTTGGCATTATAAATGCAAATTTCTAAAGAGGCACCATTACCTTTTTGATATCAGTACATAGTTTCTGGAGGGTTGCTGCCAATGTTATGCTGGGATCAGTGAAAGATGATTTATGGGGAATTTCCTCATTTTCTTCTATTCAGAAGTGGAGAAAAGTGCTTGCCCTACAAGGTTGTCCATGTTATCCCCTAATCTTTGATCTCTTCCATGTCTTTAAACTGTATACAGTTTCTCTGAGTCAATGCTACTGTTGAGAGCTCTCTGTACATTTTATGCAAAGCATAATCTTTTGCTTAAGATAATATTCTGCTCTCTTTAGATCCACAAAAAGTTTTGACTTCTGTTAAGATTTTCTCCGGAGTGTTTTCTTATAATTTTGAAATAGTGCAATACTTTCAGTGATGACATAAAAGCTTACATCATGAGAAGGGTAAGTTATGGCTTAAAATCTCACTTTTTCTGTGTTTCTCTGCACACACACAGACACACACATGACACTTCAGATACAAAAAAGAAATGCTACTCTTTCTGCTGGAATACAGAAGTCCATTACAGAAGCTCAATGGCATTCCTTTTTTCTTATATGAGTTTACTTCATGATCTGATGAATTCCTCTTTACTGAAAGTGTGGTCCTCTGAGCAACAATATTTCACAATATTTGAACCACCACCCCAAGGACGTAGTAATGACATTTATAACAAAAAATATAAAAGAGGAAACTCTTTCAGTTTACAAACAAAGCTCTGAGGAATAATGACTGCTCCTCTCAGAAGTGTGAAAATGTCATGGGTTACAGCTGTTGTAAATTGAGGTGCAGGTGAGATCGGTTTGATCCTGTAACAAAGGTGAAAATGACTTGATTGAAACTGACATGAAAGAAATCCCTTAACAGTCTGATTTGGATTAATGTTATCCAAGAAATTTGTGACAATATCAATTGAAAAAACATTGAGTTTGTTATAATTTCCAACAGAAAAGCAAGAAAGAAAATTGAGAGATCTAATTAAAGTACAACAGTGATGACAAAACACTTTGAGTAACATCCTATGATTGATGTTGACACTGAAATTATGCTTCAGATGAGGTATACTTCTCAAAGTGAAAATTTCCATCTTCTTAGGTGCAGATGTGTTGAAAAAAAATCAGGTAACTCTGTCCACAAGCAATAACAAAACACTTAAAAACTCTGTACAGTGTTTGATTACATGTTATATATATTTTATATATATATATATTTGTTTACATTTAATCCAGAGCACAATTAAACTCATAAAGACAAAATGTGTAAGAATGTGATTATAGCTCTTACTGTTATACATTTACGTTTATATTCATGCTTGAATGCTTTTCTGGCTTTAAGAAACAAGGCAAGTTAATGTGGTCAGAAAACCAGTCCATTCAAACTATTGAACTTGTTGATTTTTCTTTTATGCAGAGAAACATTGGCAGCTGATACAAGATTCAGTCCACTCTCTCAAGGATGTAGACAATGCTAAAAGAAACACACATTTTCAAAAATTAGCTTGACATTGTAAAAGTTCACCTCGACATACTGGGAGCCAATTAGACATGTGGCAATAGACAGCTACATGAAGAAATGGACCAAACTGGGTGTTTCTGAAAAGAGCAAACTTGATGTGCAGAATCTAAAAATGAATCTAAAATTTCATTATAGTACTTCAAGCATGAAAAAAATACTCAGAAAGCACTTTTTGATACAAACCCAAATACACGAAAACTCAAAAATGGTTAAAAAGATACATTTTTAAAGTAAGTGCAATCTAAACTGAAAAAAAACCCAATAAATGAAATGATCACTTATACTAAAGCTGGTAACATATTCCAGCAGAATTCAAATAACAACAACAGGTTCCTAACATTATAAAAATCAATATATGAGTCTAATTACAAAATGTCAACACAGCTTTGTAAGGTTCTGCTGCCTTGCAAGCTTCCTCCAGACTGAAGCTCCGGGCTTTGGGCTGTCAGCCACTCCTCCTCATTAAGTATGCCATTTTCTGGGGCTTACACCCTGTATTATTGTATACATGATCAACAAATACAGTGAACAACACTGGCCCTACTTTTGATATCTGAGGTATATTTCTAGTCATCTGTCAGAAAATGGATGCTTTCCTCTTTGTACTTGATGGTCTGGGCAAATTTGCAGCCCATCTAGCACTTTGTGCAGCCCAAGATTACTGCTTCCTGCTTAGGAGGCTCTTGTTGATGCTAAAAAATGTTATGGTATTTGAGCTGTATGTCATGCACAGCTCCCACCATGCTCACAGAGACAGATATTTCACTGTAGAAGGCAACAGAGCTGAGCTGGACAACCATAGTTTATCTTTGGTAAACCCACACTGACCATTTCTGATTACCTTTTTGTCCTTTTTGTTTGTGGGGCTGCAGGTAAGGCTGATGTGTCTGTGGTTTCCTGGATTCTCATTTTTCTTTAAGATGGGCATATTGTTACTTTTTTCCAATCATTAGAGACCTCCCCCAATAGCCATTTTTTTCAGAGGCGGTAGGAAGTGTACCAGTCATCTCTTTTAACACCCTTGGTTAAATTCCACTTGACCCCATGGATCTGAATGCATTCAACTTCCTTACAAGTTTACTAAAGATGTTGCTCTCCACTGCTGGCTGCCCCTCTGTTTCCCTGACAAGGCTGGTATATGAGACGTTTGGGAACAGGTTTTGGCTACAACCATTTCTGTATCAGCCATTATGGATCTGGTTTTTTCCCATTTGTCAATGGCAAAATATCTTTTGCAACCTTTTGTTCAGAGCAATCCTGTGAAATCTTTTCATGTTAGCCAATATATCCCTATTTTTACCTTAATGTGAGCTCTGTCATTTCTGATGTTGTCCACAAGTGCTGGAACAATGCTTCTGCAACCTCCTTTATTGTTCATCCTCATTTCCACTTCTTGTATGATTCTTTTTTGGATATTATTTCAGGGAGGGACTCTGTATTTAGACAAGTGGACTTTTCACTGAGATTCCCAGTATTTCTGTCCAGCAGAATAGATTTTTCCTGAGCTCTCAGTAAGTTTCTTTATGAAATCATCCCAAATGGCCAAGGCACCTATCTCCTTCATGGCTCCTTTTCAGGGACTTCCTCTTAGAAATTCTGTAAATATTCAGTTTGCAAGGTCAGACTCCTAACTGCAGTTCTTATTCCCAGATATCCTCTGCATCTCGAGTTATTCATGACCATGAATAATTTCATGGTCACTATAACCCAAACTGTTTTCTATAGCCACATTTCCTATCACTTCTTCCTTGTGTGTGAATAACAGGTCAAATACAGCCTTAATCCTGTTGCCTCTGACGGTATTTGTACAAGGATATCCATAGAGCAATAGAACCAGCTGGGTTGGAAAAGACCTTTAGGTTCATTAAGTCCAACTGTAAATGCCCCTGACCTCGGACTGGACCTTCCAGAGTCCAATAACAGGTTTAGGTGAGAACAAGTCAAACCATTTGCAGAAAGACTCAACTTTCACAAGTGGCTTTGTGCTCTGACTCAGCATGGGGTTACTGGGCACACCTGGCCAGTAAGACTATCCAAGACTATCTATGCAGGTTTGCTCAGTCTTGGAATCAAAAGATTCCTTATTACCACTGATGTCATTCCTGATTACCACATCATTTGCACGTCAGCTGTCATGTCAGCAATCAAGGGAAGTTATTGAACTCTGGAAAATTTAATGTGATTATATCAGAGGGACACCTAGTTTTCCCCTTGACCTGATGTGATTGCTGGGATGTGATTGCCAGAATGTGATTGGTGTGATACATACCTATTGCTTCTTCTCTATGTATCTGGCTGACACTCAGTAAAACAAAAGTCAAACCTTTTCTTTTTAATTGTATTCAGCATATCAGGGTGGTCCAGCCCATGCTCAAAACATACATATACTTCGAGATTCAAAGTCGTATGCATTCAGCCAGGACAACCTGAATTCCTAGTGTCAGGAGCTCCCATCCTCATCCAGCCCAGCACCCACAGGCAGAGACAGAACCAGACAGCTTATGGGAAGCTACAAAAAAAATTACAGAAATTAAACAATCAGCAGCTCACAAGAGGTCTCACTCCAAAAGAAATGAAACTCCCAATCATGTGCCACATGGAAAACCTCTGCAACCTCTGTGTCTGGTCAAGTGAAGCCACAACCCAAACTGTGACTGGCCAACCACAGCTGAGTAATTAATCAAGAAAAAAAAGAACTGAGAACAGGGCTGAATTATTCTATTTAATGGACTCAGCATTTGCTCAAGTCCAGAGCAAATGCCTTCTAGAAACTGATATCCTCTAGAAACTTCTTTGACAAAAAGCTTCAAATCCTTTCTCTTTAAATTTAGTTGGGGTTGGCCTTCCAGAGTTATATGTTTCACGACACTTCTGATGTGTTAGAGTGATAAGCATCTAAAGCAGCAAACTCTGATTGTAATGTTTTTTTCTTTTTCAGTTTGAAAAAGTAATTTCAGTTTTGGCATATCTGTGGGCAATAACAAAATCCTGGGAATCAGTGAGCTTGCAGATATTTCAAAATTCCTGCTGTCTCTGTTTACAGGCCTACTATTATATACTGTTAAACTTCAGTGAGATATTCAGACTGCATTCAATATGAGTAAAGATTTTGAGTGACGTGGAGAGAATTAATCATAAAAACCCACACAGATAAAATAAGGTGCCCTGGGAAAGCTTGAGGAAGGAATTAATACAGAGGTTTTTGTATCTTTGTGGTTCCTTTTCTGTTTTCGATTTTCTTAATCCCTCTCTTAGAAGTGGTATGAAAAGAAAATGTGGTGATACTTGGCATGGGTTATGATCATTGCGTCATGGATAACAGTGAGTTTTAGGATGGATCTGAATAAAATGTGCTGTGAAAACGTACACAGGATTGGTAACAGAAAAATCTCAGACAAGGAGGTGAAATGAAGGAAATGAGTGCACAAAGGATATTAACACAGCTGAGGTGAGGAAGACCTTTACTGCAGGTTATTCAAATGGGGTTTTTGGGTGCCAAACCAAACAAGTGCCAGAAAACAGAGCATGTTGCAAAGGTCAGGTCTGGTGTTTTACCTGTTTTAACTAACATTGTCTTCAAGCTAATCAACTCAGTCAGAGGACTTTTCCCCTGTGGCCATAAATCTTAAGTGCTTCTGAAGCAACATGAGTTGTTGGAGTGGCAGGCTCCAACTAGACCCTGTGCCACTGATTATGACCTTCTGGGATCTGTCACACAGCCAGTTCTCAATCCACTCCACTGTTCCCTCATCCAACCCACACTTCCTGAGTTTACCTAGGGGGATGTGAGACAGTGCTGAAAGCCTTGCTGAAGCTGAAGTAGACAACATCCACTGCTCTTCCCTCATCCATCCAGGTAGTTGTCTCATTGTAGAGGGCAATCAGGTTGGTCAAGTAGGATTTGCCTTTAGTGAATCCATGCTGACGCCTCTTGATCACCTTCTTTTCATCCCTGTGAGTAGATGTGGCCTCCAGATTAAGGCACTCCATCACATTCCCAGGGATTGAGGTGAGGCTGATGTGTCAGTAGTTCCCGGGATACTCCTACTTGCCTTTTGTTGAAGACTGGGGTGACATCTGCTTCCTTTCAGTCCTCAGGCACTTCTCCTGATCTCTGCAGCCTTTCAAAGATAATTAAGAGATGCCTCTCTGTGGTGTCCACCAACTCTCTCAGCACCGTGGATGCACTTTGTTTCAAAAGTGTCAAAATGTCTAAGCTGATAATGTCCAAAAATGTTGTTTAACCTCTTTTCACTTTGGACTTTGTTATGGCAACATTTATGTCACGGTAACCATGCACCTCTGAGTATTTTTTGTGAAATTCAGGACAATAACTAAAAGCCTTGTCAGTTAAATTTCTTTTGATGAGCTTGCACTAAACTATTTCAGAAATCAGGCTTCACAGTAGTGTTTGAATTGTCATTGTAAATTGACATGGAGAGGGACTTTTCCAGTACTGGGATCTCATGAAATGCCACTTCTTTTTTTATCAGGTGTCATTCTGACCTTATCCAAGAAGAGAAGGTGTATGATTTTGGATTGAAAAAGTCCCAACTATTTTTATGAATCTTCTTCTGAACTGACAAAAGCCATTTTCTGTCAACTCTGCCCTTTCTTCGACGAATGCAGCCCTCTAGACACCAGCATAAGCAGATGGCACAGGTAGAGTAAATTCTACAGAGTTCTTGTGTAAATGGTGTGCAGCTTGCAGGGCTTGTCAGGTTTCTTTTTTTTTTTTTTTCCACTTTTAAAGGTCATTCTTACATGTCAAAAAATTTATGATGCCATTGAAGAAGGCTCATCTGTGTGTACCTGCTTAGAAAGAAGATGATGCCACTTGTAATTAAGGCAAAAGAAATACTATATTGCTCACCACCAGAGTTTAATTCAGAAATAGCACAGATGTGCCCACCATTGTGAGCGCTTTTATTAATTAAATTGTATTTTTTGACCCTTAGATTGGAAAGCAAGCACAGTGTTCATCAAAACAGTTCATCAGGGCCTTGCAGCTGCTTCCAGGCAACTTTTCTGCAACCTGTGCAGTCATTAACCCACATCATATAGTAAAAAGTACTACAGAGCATAGAGAAGTGGTATCACCTGCAAGCAGGAAAACCTGAGTAAGGCTTTTCTATCTGTAGAAATTATGGCCTTTTTGTTGGCGAAAGCTGGTCTTGCTCCACTATTTTGTTATTGCTTTGCCAACTTATACCAGCTGAAGATTGACCTCTAACAAAAAACTTCAGTGCTGTCAAGAATTTCTCAGCTGTCACATTCTACATTAGCCACTTCCCTGAATAAATGAAAATAGCTAAACCAAATAAATTTTATCTGTCAACAGAAGCACGAGAAAAGATAAATACCTATGCACCTCAATGCTTGATAGCTCTTCTTTTCTCCGGATACTAAAATAGTTTGTGGTTCTCTTCCCTCATTTTAGTCTCAGTCTTGAACAGTCTGACAAAGTAAGAACAGCATAATGTCAAACCAAATGAGAAGGGATAGAAGGTATTTATTTGTATGTAGTGACAAACTACCTCTCTCTTTCTAACCAAAGCAGGGCTAAGCCCAAGAACTGTAACAAGTCACTGTTATTTATCTGTAAGAGGTTCATGTGAGGTTATTTCTAATATCTATTGTATTTTCTACCCTTTTTAATGCACATGAAAAACCAAGCAATAAAAGAGCCCTAAACAAACAAAAGAAAAGGAGTGAGGAGGAAAGGGTGGAAAATGGGCACTGTTCCTCTTTTTGACTTGAGTAAAACTACACTGATGTTATAGTTCACTGAAGAGGTCATGTTCTGTGGCTGAAACCAGGGAAGGATTAATCAAAATGAAAATCACCAATGACACCTTCCTCCAAATCACAGCTAGCCATTCCACCAAATGCCATCCTAGGAGGCACCAAAACCACAGTGAGTTCAACAGATAACTAGCAATTACTTTCATCCTTCTCCCCTCATTTACTCTTGTAAAGGACTCATTAAGCTGAGGAATGACAATGTTTCTGTACTGAGCCTTTTTGATTACTTTCCTTCCCAACTTGAATTTGTTCCTCATGACCTTTAGAGCTATCAATTTAGAATTTTCCCTTTAGTCATTTGGGCTTGTGCTTGATTGAAGCATCTTTCTAGGCGTGAGTGTGCTAGTGCAGTGACCTGGTGCAGCCCCTACATTGGCAGACTCCATTTCAGAAATCTGACAGTGTACAAGTGCCTAATCCTAAATCCAGAACGGTCTTCTCATTCTGTGGGATGTTTATTATCTTAGTGTCTGAAGTAGGAGGTTTGAAAAGGTACTTTCCCCCCTTCATATTATAGTCCTTCTTTTCCTCTCCATGATTATTTGAAGAAAGTGTAGATCCTTCAAGAGAGTGTAACAGGGAGAAAATGTAAAAAGGTTCTCAGGCTTCAATATGAAAACCAAAGCTCGCTGATTTGAAGGCAAAATGTCAGTGCCTTGTTAATTAAAAATCCCAGGAGAAATCTATCCTTTTTAATCTGGATGTGTCTGTGAGTGATTGAGCTCATGAATATTTGCATCTCTTTCCATTCCCCCACCCTAAAGAAAATTAATGTATTGCTATGTTACAGACCTGTTTCATATTTCAAAAAAGTAAATGGATTTCATTCATTTTCCCCCTGGGCAAATGGCCTTTTTTTGGTCTGGCCTTTTTTTGGTTTGGCTTGGATTTTCTACTTCTCCCTTCATACAACATTGTAATCCTCCACATTCTTTAGCAAAAAAATAAACCTGTGACAAAACTAAAGTGTGAAGATAAATTAGTGATGTCACTACTCAGTGCTAATGTTAACCTAAGAGTTTATGATCACACTGATCCATGGTGGACACTTAAAATCTGTGTGTAATTTTTTCTTCCACCAATAATTTTTTGTCTACAAAAATGTTACTTTTACCACTTTTATATTTAATCAGCATGAAAAAATATATATATTCTTGTCTTTTTTTTTTTCTGAATTTGTTGTTATGCTGATGTGGCCTCACCAAAAGGATTGAGATCTTTGAGTTGGTAAATATATTACAGCATTTTAAGAATGTTATGCAAGTCTAAATTTGATAGTTTGCCTAATGTTTAGAAATGCCATGGGACCTAATTCTATTTGAAACCTGAACAGTAGACAGATCAATAAATATACAGTCATAGATCTTTGATATTTCATTGTACCTGGTACCACAATAAATTATGCAACACTATAAAGCCAACTTTAACTATAATGCACAAATTCAATGAAAGGAAGGTTGAATTTAAGGAAAACAAGACAGCTTACATTCTCAGGCAAAAGGTTAATGTAATATTCAGGAAGAAACAGTTGTAGCTGCTGTAGCCCACATGCACCTATAAACAGGCACAGGCACAAAGGCAACTGTGGATGTGAGTATTGCTTATTTGTTACATCTCTGGAAAAATGGCTATCTGAGAATAGAGCCCCAGAAAATTTTTATGGAGTGGTAATTTTAGCTCCAAGGAACATGTTCCCTAATTCTCCATGCCCTCAGGCTGCTAGGGTAGCCTATGCCTCCTGACTGCTAAATTCTGGCTGTAGTGGCAGCTTTTTTTTCTTTTTCACACAAATTACCACCTCTATCATTTTCTTTCAAGCTGAAATCACAAGCTAACTCTACATGGTTGTTTCATGGTTCATTTTGTTCCCTTTTAAAGCAGCTGATTGAATTCCACGCTTCACAGTGCTTGGTGGAACATCTTAATTAAAAGAAAGACAGGTTCAAGGAAGACCAGTGCTGTTCAGTGGAACATCTTCCCGCCCATCCCAGGATTCTGAAATTGGTGCAAAAATAGAGATTCATCACAGTCAAGAGCCTTTTATGTTTGATTACTGGCCTGAGATGAACGTAGAGTTTTATTTAATGCCATTTCCTGTTACAATTTTTATCTTTCTAACTGAGCACCATTTATCCTGAAAAGGAGTCCTTTCACAGCACAAATCACAGCTGAACTGGTATAGTATGATCAGCACAAACTCTCTTGGATTGCTTTCCAAAACATCCTAGTCCTAGTGACTGGCTAATAGAGGAGACAGTTTGTTAGTCCTACCACATGGATGACCTGCAACAAATGCTGCTCCCTAGAATGAGCAAATTCAGGTGCACACCTGAATCAAAACACAACTCTACAGAACCAAGAAATTCTGTTATGCACTTGACAAGGTGACTTCATGTACTGATGTACTTTTTTTTTTTTCCCATCACTCTTTGCACTTTCATGGAATCACTGAGTGGTTTGGATTGGGAAAAACCTTAAAGACAATTAGTTCCAAGCCCTTTGCCATAGACTGGGACATCATCCACTAGACCAGGTTACTCAAAGCCCAATCCAACCTGGCATTGAGCACTTCCAGTGGTCGGTCACTGACAACTTCTCTGGGCAACATGTAACAGTGCTTTACCACCCGTGGAGAAAAGGTCTTCTTGCTAAGGTCTAACTTAAATTTCTTGTCTTTCAGATTAATGTCATTTCCGCTTTTTCTATCACTATCTGTCCTTGTAAATTGTCCCTCTCCAGCCTCTTGTGCCTACTTGTCATTCCCATTTTGTACTAATGTTTCCTTCCACTAGAGTGCAGAAAGAGTCCTGGGAGCAAATACCTGAACCTACATCAGTCTCCTTAGCTGCTCTTTCCATTCAGGCCCACAAATTTTGCAGGATGAGCTAAGTTTCTCTTAAAAGTCTCCCAGCAGCCAGGCTAATCAAAGCTAGCAGGTATGATATATGAGGAAGGGCCATGCAGATGTCATGTGCAAGCACAAAGGAGGCAATACAAATGTGTCCAAACTAGTAGCAGCTAACTGAAGGACAGCAGTTTGATGAAAGCAGGTCAATGTGCTTTTCATGGAAGTAGTCTTCTTTAACAAACCTGTCACTGCAGTTATTTTTTGACAAAAATATAAGTTCAGTTCTCGAAATGAGTGTGTTTTCATAATAGATTTCTTGCAAGGGATACAGTATTATTCAAAATTATTTTCAGAATGGAAGGTAAGAAATTTTCATATAAGGTGTAATAATAGTAATTAGGGCAGTGGGGATTATTTTACTTTACTCTTTCCTATTTTTACAGAACTATTTAGTCTTTCCCTCACTCACCAATATAATTATATGTTTATTCACATAGTACTTTGCCTTTTAGAAGAAATTTTCTAATCTGGTTGAAGGAACTCATTCAAAAATACTCTAGCATCGTGTGTGCATTTCTCATTGGGCCAGAAGGGCATCACCAGTTTCAGACATAGTCATTGCTCATTCCTTAAACACCTCACTAATGAGATTTTTACTTTAGGTTTCTAGAGTGACTTTGCTTTGGCTAGTGTTCTATTCACTGAAGTGTTCCTCTTGTCAAATAGGCAGGTATTCTTGATAAATGTGCTTCCAACGCACTAGAGCAGAACACAACTGTCTTGCACTACATATGCTCTCTCTGCTTCTTGCTGCGTGAGACCTGTAGGTGAAATATCTCTCACGCAGCTCAGCCCTGCAAACACTGTCAGTCTGCTAACAAGGAAGACTTTCTCCTGCTACATTTTAATGCAGGTTATCACTGTCTTCCCACAACCCACTTCCCTTCTCCTAGATACAGAACGGCTTGCCAGGAAGGGTCTGTTCAAGACAAAGTCAATGTACCTATCAGAGCTCTCCCACTTTCATTTCTTCCTTGTGTCAGACTAAAGTTTTGGTCTGCTCTGCCTGGTGGTCTGTTCTGGGCTTGGCTATTGCAACTTCTGAGCAAATGAAAAATGAAAGGTCTGAGGAAAAGAGAACACAGCTTTAGATTCCCGCAACACCAAAGGAAGGTAAAATAGAGTGAGGAGAGATTGGAATTAGAAGAACTGTGTCTGAATTTCAACATGAAAGATGCATAAGGCAACCTTATCCAACATGCAAAACTTCCCCACAGAACAACTGCAACTGATAAAGTAAGGAGATCACCTCTGCTGGCTGTTTCACCTAGTATGGCCTTGAGGGCTGCCCAAGGATTTTTGTTAAGTGATTGTCAACATCTGTGTCAAAACGAAATGAGATCAATCAATCAATCAAACAAAAAATACCAGGACTCTGTTCACATATAAAGGTGATGAATAAGTTTTATATGAGAAATGAGAGTCTGCTAAAACCAGATTTAGAAATTCCTCTCAACCTAATGGTTATCTTACAGGAACTTGCAGTGTTAACTTAGGATATGAATGTTGGCTACTTTGGTTGATGGCACTATCTGAGACAGAGACCACAGTTATGGCTGCTTAACCCCTGTCCAAAGCAAAGCATTGCTGTCACAGGTAAGAATTTCTAGAAGAGCATCTGAACATTGTTTAGCATCTCAGAAGTTTCAGTACATTATAAACCTGGTTTCTCACAGTGATTTGACTTCTCAGCACACAGAGTGAGGTGTGACTGTAGGATGCCTGAAGGGCATGATAGTGCTATACAACTACGCATTACTTTGAATGATATGAAAATGAGCTAGTGAAATATCACTGGAAGAAGAAACTGGATGGTGAAAATGCACTCACAATAGTCAAGACTACACACAATGTCTTTCTTTAGCAGCAGCTCTCTCACAGTGGCTGAGTTCAAAGTGCATACTTGTAATTTCAGTTTTCTGAAAGACACTGCAGTCTTCTCACCTGTTGAAATGCCACTTCTAGGCATCCATGACTGACAGAAATCCACAGAAATATACTCTGGAAGAACTGTGTATTTTATTGTGTTTCCGTGCTGTTACCTTAATAGAGATGGATGGTGTATTACAAACATGCTTCAGAACTGAAAAACAACAAAATGCCAGTGCTGGGGTTTAAATTTCAACAGCTCTGTCAAATACCAGCTATGTCAGTGGAAAACACAATATCTACACAAAAAGACCTAGCAGCTATCTGTAAGTGTAGCCTGATATTAAAAAGAGATTGAGAAGGCTAATAGCCCTCAGTTGCCTTAATTTGCTGTGCCCTGCTGAAAGCCAGCACAGCAGAGAGTGGCAACTGTATGAGGCCAGAACTAGCTGTTCTGGTCAAAAAGCATGCTTTGGCTCTGGTAATATAGAGGAATAATAATTATAATTGAATAAATAATAATACAGTCGTGCCATTTTGGACATGGTCAGGTCTCATGATCACTCTACAGGGGACACATTGAGTTGGTATAGTTATGCTATGAGAAATTCAATTACCCACAATTCAGAACACTCCTTGAATTACTGCTGCATATGCAACAGGGAGCCTCAGCTCAAGTAAAGTGTTCCATGGGAGCAGTTTTTATTGGGGAGCTCTGGTCTTTGTCATCATCATCACCACCATCATCATACACATACATGTACACACATTTCCCTCCTTTGCTCTGTGGGGCCAGATGTGCTCTGCTCAGCCAAACCAATTTTCACAGGCAGATAAGGAGAAGAACATTATCAACCTTTCTTGTCAGTCAGCTTGTAGTGTGTAGAAGGTAAAGAGGGGTTAACTTTCTCTTGGAAATGATGCAAAGTACATCATTGGTTCTTTGATTGTCAAGATAACTAAAATCTTAAAAAATTCAATAAGTATATATTCAAGTCAGCTTTGTACCTGTGTGCTATCCTTAGGGTTTCATGAATTAAAGCAGAGTGTTGTTTTTGCTTGTAGCTGCTTCTTTAAATCTCCAAGAAATGGTATCCAGCAAACATTTGGATCACAAAAAATTAGTCTAGGGCAACCTTGATATTCCTTTTTCCCTAGAAGCATTGTTGGGGAATGAAGTTTAGAAGTATTGTTTCAGCCTTGTGCTAGACCTCTGCAGAGGGGGCACATTGCTATTATTATTTTGTTTACGAGCCTCATTTTATAGAACAGTGTGGTGTTGTGCTGTTTGCTAATATATGCACCTGAAAAAAAGCAAATTCCTACCCAAAAATGTATATTTATTATAAGCATAGTGCAAAGCTCAGAGAAAACCAATGCATCTCATCTTACATTTTTTCCAAAGGTTTCTTGAAAATGAATTAACTTGCACTGCGAGAGTCAATCTTCATTTTAGTCAATCTTCATTTTTTCTTTCTTTGTGCCTTGTTCCAGAGAGCCTGTGTTTTGGTTGCAAAACTGAACAAAAATGATAGAAAACTGCTGTTACAATAAGAAAAAAATAGGTTGAATTAATGATTTTCATATTGTGAATCATATTAGAGTCACATATGACTTTATAGTCATGAGTTCATCAAAAAGCATGAAGAGAGTGAAACTGTGGGGAACATCTACGAAGTGAATTGGAATTTCTATAGACTATGTGCATCAACCCTAGGTAAATTTCTTAAAAATGTTTTTGCTGCTTCTGAATTATTTAATAAAAATAATATTGTTGATGACTGTGCTAACTTTGAAGCAATATTTTACTTTTGCTGGTATGATGAAGAAATCAAAAGTAAAACATCTTTACCAAAGTTAGTTACCACAACAATGAATTTGAGTGTTTTTTTCACATCCTTCAGGTCCTACAAAATAATCAAAGTGATTTTCACTTACTGTACAGAACCAATGAGAGATCCTTTATTATCTCTGGTTGCTTGCCTTCCTGCAAGAACTAAGTTTATACACCTGGAGCCTTTGTTACAGAATTGTTTCTAAATAATCAACAGAAGGAGGTATATGAAGATTTGAGGAGCTTTTATCCTGTGAATGTTACAAATGACAATATGTCCAGTATTTTTTTTCCAGCAGCATTAAATGACAAAATGACAGAATTTTATCACATAGTCACTAAATTATGACATGCTTTCTTCAATTACCACATTAACAGTGGAAGCATACCCTAAAACTCAGCAGTGGGGCAGACCTCAAATTTGTCACTGTGTGTCAAGTGCAGTCACTGTACAAAGAAAAGGAGAACAGAATATCCTAGAAAATGGTTTCATTGTAAGGGTATGTATTGGAAGGGAATGTCCTACACAGCAAAATGAGTCACAATCCCATGGCAATATGGTAGCTTGCTCCTTGACTTTATTTTTAATCAGCCCACTCTATTCCTAGGCAACATGCTCTCTCTTGGGAGCTGTAAATATGAAGGATAAAAAAGGATCTTTACAGAGCAGGTTTGCCTTCAAGGTTTGCTTTTGATTAATGACATAATTGCATTCCTTCAAAGGATGATATGTAAATAAGATTTGCCTTCTGACATGATGGAGTGGGGAAGGATTTAAATAATTTCAAATATCCTTGTCATTGTTGACTTTTTATGACTTTGACTTTGTGGACAAATGTCTGGTTGAAATCTTAGGAAGCACCTGGAGTGATCAATAGCAGTCAGGGACCTTGAAAAGTAATGAAGAAACCAACAACATATCTAGCTTTGAAATTCCTAGAAAATTGGTTGGACATGCTCATGGGAATGGAGTCATTAAGAAGAAACTGTCTTTCATCAGTCAGTCAGTCATTATATTCCTGTAGAAGTTTGAGGTGTTATTTGCTCCACTACACAGGCAGTTGAATACTTGAGTCTGGCTCTGCAGACTCCCAAATTAAAGCAATACCTGTTTATCATGCAGTAAATGGTGATGAGTGAAAAATGTTTTTGATGCCACTGTTCTATTGAAAATTAGGTATTCATTTATATGAATGATTTGCTTTATAGAGCAACCTTCTTATGCATATTTTCCAAATGCAGTTCTTTCTCTCAGTGGAACAAAGAGAAAAAAGGTTCCATTGATTGTCAAAATATTTTTTCAATGTTTTAAAATGTTTTGAATAAATTTCGATTAGTTTTGTTTGAAATTTTTAATTCTACTCCAGTTAGAAAATTTTTTTATTTTCAGCTTACTCCTTCTTTATCCCATTTCACATCATTGGAAAATAAAAAGTGAGAAGCCACATTTTTTTCTAATGGAAAAAAAATTATTGTATGAGGAACATTTTGTTCCATGATTTTGGACCATTCTATTGGTTGGTAGAACAGCTGGATTTGATCTCTTGTACAAGGCTTTCCATCAGTGACTGTAAGTCATGCATTTCTGTTGAATATAGCCAAGTGACATTGTAGTCCAAAATATAAGGTTGTTGCACTGACAATTTGCAGTCACATCCAGAATTTGCTTAAAATCAGGAGAAACATGTTATTTATGGTGGCTGGATTGTTACTGGTGGGGGACACTTCCCATAAACCTCTCCCTTCCTTCATTGATAACAAACAGTATTGCAGATGTAACACAGAGGTTTGCTATTGGTCCAGATATTTCCATTTTTGGAAGTATTGTTAATATCGTAGACTTTCTAGTTGCTGGAAAGACTAAAAAAATCACAGATAGCATAAAGGGGCTCAATTCCCTTGTGGTTTTTGTATTAATGAGCTGTATGTCACAAACACATTGCTAGATTTCTGGCATTGGACTTGCTATTATATAAGAGGGGAAAACATATGGTTTTTATCTGTAACACAAGTGAAGCCCCATATACTCTAACTCCAAAAACTCTGACTGAAAACATTTTGGTTCTCAATACTGTTGACCTGCTGTTGGATTAATCTGAAATACCACTTTTTCCCATAGTGTGAGACAAACCAAGAGACTAAAAGTGAATTAGTTGTATATTCTTCAGGTCAGGTTAAGCACAGTATTGATTGTTTTCTTTTCCTATATGTCAGTGCTGTGCTTCCACATATATCTCTAAAATATCAGATGTTCAGGAGCAAACACAAATGAGAAAACCCAGGATTTAAACACTGGGAGCCTGGCCTCCCCCACCATATATTGACAGGACAGGACTTTTGCTGCTTTTTATGTCTGAGTGAACATTGATTTTGATGCCTTACCTCCTGGTGGGTTCCTCTAGGCCACTGAGCAGAAGTCCTTGCTTTTACCAGCAGGACTCTGTCCCCTACTAACTGTGCTAATGAGGAATGGCAGAAGAAGGAGCACACTTAGAGGAAGATGGTCTTGTGGGGAGGAACCTCCTGGGTTCTATTTTTAAGGATAAATGTTTTCTCTCCCTTTACTGTTTTCTTTGCTTATTTGCTTTCCAGAGCTTGGGCCAAAGGCTGCAAGGCAGATTTGATGTGGTTTTAGTGCAGCTAATTAAGTTAGATTCATGCTGGCCTCACTGCAGCTCCTTGCTCTGTCTCAGGCTGGACTGATAAGCTTGGGGATAGTCTGCATGGGAAACAAGAAAAGACATTGGAAGCCAAGGTGATGTCATCAACATTTGGGTTTTCTGAATTTCAACCCTCAGAGGAGCAAACCACACAAAATCCAAAAAAAAAAAAAGATTTCCTAAGCTTGTGCCTCTTTTGTGACAGGTGGACACAGGACTGCACAGTTTTACTTGCAAAACTTAACCTCAATTACTTTTGAGACGTTCATTATTGACGTTTTTTTGGAAGGATACCATTGTGAGTGACAGCTTCTGACAGATTGGAGGCATCAGAGGGATATCACAAATATGTACGCAGGGGGAAGGCCATGGAGTTGAAGGAATCACACATTATTTTTATAGGAAAAGTCCATGCTCGTGGTTAACAGGCTACAACCTCATACTCTGAGAAAAGGCAACATCCTGGCTCCCAAAAATTACTGTGCCTGTTGGCTTGGTGCAGTGACTAAAATGTGAAAGAATCTTCACTTTTCTTTGATGACTGAGAAGAATCGTAAAAGCGGTTTCAATTTTGAATTTCAACTCTTCACTAGCAACAAACCAGAAAACAACTTGCTTGTAAGAACAAAAACCACCCAACCACAATACCTAGTTTGATCCATTTAGTTTGATAGTGCTGAGTTTTACAACACATAGATATTGTAACCCCGGGAAAAAGTATTCTATTAGACAGAAACAAGCTATTAATCTATACTCTACATAGTGAGGGAAAGTAATTGCAAAAGAAGACAGTGAAGGAAATTGAATGGATCATGGAATATGGGCTGCCAAAATTAGGCAGAAATAAAAAGAGAAACTTCAATTTCCTCAAATAAAAGAGGAGAAGTCACAAAAGGTATTTTATAAGCAATTAAAATCTTTCATGAGAGGGAAGAACAGGTGCACAGATCTGACAGTTCATGGTGTTCCAAGGTGAATGTAAGTCCTGGCTGGCCAGGTGGCCTTTGCTAAATGTAAATATCAATGTCTGAAGGCCCCACCAGCCATTGCTTTCAATGCAGTCTTAAGAGAGACCATTCACAGTATTGCTGAATTTTTCTGGAGGCTAGTGCATGGTGAGGAATGTGACACACTCAATGCCACATTTCTTAGCCCAGTTGTCTATGGGGCGGTTTTAGAATTGAGTCCTGTTGACTGACTCAATTCTTTCTAGGATGACTTACTTTTCAAGGCCTGGGATACTGTTTCAGGTGGTGGCACTGGGCACAGGGTACCTTTCCAGCCATCCAGTGGTTGTTTCCCCCATGGAAAGCACATGGTAAGCTGGCCTTGGTGGGTTTGTGGGAATGACATATGACCAGTCTGGTTATATCTCCTCCCCATACTTATATTTCAGCCAGTGTCCTGGCTCCTTCTGTGGCCCCTTGCTCTTTCTACAGCTTGTTTTTTTCATTTTGTTCACTCTTTCTAAGGCATGTTTTCATTCCCTTGGTGGCTACTCAGTTCCTTGTAACAATGACAAATTTTAGCTTTTGATTGACCTCTGACTCGCATCACACATACCCAGAATAAATATTTTTCAATGCCTCATTTAAAGTATAGCTCATTGCATTCCAGCTTTTCTCTTTGAGTTTTCTCATTCCAGATTTCTCTTTCTCAATGTAACTTTGAGTATCACGTATATCTGGTCCATGTCTAGCTGATGCTTCATAAGTGCCTGAGTGCTCACCCTGTCATTTCAGTGTCTGGATATAATTTGATTTTTTTTCCTGACAGGTGGGTTGCTAAAATTCTCTTCTTTGCTATTACCAGAATTGTATAAAAACTTTGCTCTTTTCAGGTTTATTACCTTTTCATCTATATTTCTTCTCATAAAACCAGTCTGAAAATACAGCAGGAAGTAAAGGCTTTGTGCAGCTCACAAATGAGATGCTTTGTGCATCTCTGTTTATTTCCAGGCTACATGCATAGGGCAAAGGCACTCCATTTGTATTCTGTAGACTTTGCTTTGGAAGTAACTTTTATTTACAATATGTTTCAGAACCTCTGCTTACACTTTCTAATCCAGTCCTGTTATGCTTTGAAGATAAGAAAATATTCATTGTATTTAACATAAAATTTGGATTTTCCAAGTGGCTATAGGATTTTCAGGAAAGCAGGGTATTACTGTTTCTGTTATTATTTGACCTGCTCCCTCTTGTGTTAGCAACACTCTGCTTGCATAACATGACCATTAGGCTTTTGTGGCATCTGCTGAGCAGAGTGTTGATTTATGGCACACTATTACTTTAGGAATAATTTTTCAGAGAAGTGGATTGGAACTGTAAATAATGAATGCTAGAGAAGATACAGCTATTAAAGAAATGCTTTAATTATTTGTAATAGATATTCAGGATACCTTAAGCACCTGCCTTAATAGGTTCAGAAAGAGTTCACTAGCTTGACAGACAGCAGGGAGCTATTTCATTCAACCAAACATTCCTTGAGAAAATATGCAAAATTAATATATTTTCCCAAGCTTCTTGGCTGTAATCAGATTTTCATATGAAAAGAGAAAAAATGAGAACTTCCCTGAATGGCAAAACCAACTCATATTGCACACTCTTTGTCCTTATTGAGCAACTATTCTGGACAGAACAAACTGATTCAAAAAATCTTTATAGTCCCCTATATGAAAACCTCTTCTGAATGGGGCAGACCAGCAGGTTCAAAGGGCTATGTTCTTCCAGAGTCTTTAAGCATGTGTCATTTTTGTTAATGGAATATTAATTTAAATTTTAAAAAATTAATTATTAATTAATTAATATTAATTTACACTGGGATTTGATGGTCTCCATCAGGTCATTTTTTATTTTGGTTCCTCCCCTGTTCTCTGGACTCAGTGGAATTACACTAGGTTATATTGGTTGAAGATCATGTCCTTGTAGTTTGACAGGATTTTGGACATGAATCCTTGTTAACTGATGCTCTAAAATTAACCTCGAAGTTAAATCCCAAGACTAGTGATGGTGTGACAATTGCAGCCAAATGAGCTCCATTTTCCTCTGCTGGTGAATCAGCAGGTGCTGGGTGAAGCTGTGCTCTTCTTCTTATGTACCAGCATAGACACTACCACTCTTGTTTTACCCTGGAAATGTTATAATTTTCCCCTTAATTGTAAATTTCTTTATTCTATTTGTATTCTTTATTACCTCTAAACTCATATTCAACTTTTTCCCAAGGCAGTTCCTGGCACTTGCATCTGCTTTTAGCAGGCTTCAGTGAATACAGTAGGCACTGATCTTTGCTCTGACACTTGAAGAGCTTGCATGGAGTGGGACATTTGAAGAAACCCACATTCACACTGAATATGGTGTCCACATCTGGGGCGCTTCTCTCTGGGGCTGCTTCTCTCTGGAGGTGGTTCAGAGCATTGAGCACTGTGACAGGTGCCATGCTGTGGGTTCCACAGTGCTTGAGATGGGTAGTCAAAACTCAGCAGGACTAGACCATGAACAACCTGGACTTGCAGCTGGCCCTGCTCTCAGCAGAAGGTTACTGTAGATGCCACCAGAATTCCATTACAGCTGGTTTCTTCTTCACTCTATCCCTTCCTCTCTCCTTTTCTCTTGCTGCTCTCTTACTCTCTATTTCTTTCTTCACAATCGAAACAAAACTTTTTTTCACCTCAATCAACTAATGGTCAAAACTGCCATTTATTAAGGTCAACAGTCAAAGATGTTGCATAACTACGGTAGGAGTGGACACCCTGCATATTTCTGAGTTTTAATTCACTGGTAAAAGATAGCTGAAGTCTGAGGTTTTTTATTTTCTAAAGTCACACCTGTGACATTGAACTTCACGTTTATGAGAAAGCAGTGCTTTGGTACTAATGCGTAATTGGTAAAGGACAACTGGTATAATTAAACCATGAAAAGAACATAAAAATGCACCAAAGGACATTATTTATAGGTCACCCCTCATTTGTAAAAAAAGATTAGTTTCAAGTAGAGATGTACAAAGACAAAATCCAATCATCCTACTAATAAATCTTTGCCTTAAAAGCTTTCCATCTGATATTTGTGCATCCGCATTTCAACCTTTAGGTCTGAAATACACTATTTTTCCTAGTCAGCTTGTTAGCTTGACTTCTGAGCAATTTACTTCATTCATTTAAATCCTTTTATTCTGAGATGTTTTTGGTGTTAGCTGTCTGTGACTAAATGGTTTTGTATAGGAAAGTGTTGGAATTTGTATGGATTTCAGCAAACATATTTGGCACACATCTAGCAAACTCTTAGCATGTTTCTCACACACGCTATATACAGTTTTCTGCTGGAGAAGATATAGCAGATGACTTTATTGCATCAGTTCTTGATTTAATAACACCTAGACTCATTTTTTAAAAATAAGATTAATAATTTCTTGGGAAGTTCTACTGCCTCAGGTAAATTCATTAGATAGTCCTAAACAGGGTTTCATTTCTCAAAAGCCTCAAACTTCATTTTCTTTAATACTCTAATAAAAGGAAATATATATTCCAAGGCAGTTTTGTAATAGACTAACAATTATAAATACAATTTAACAGGGAAATTCACCCTAACCAGTCTGGTGATTATTTTTAAGGCATTCTAAAAATTTTTATTTTAAGTAAATACCAAGGAAAGCTGAACAGTGCTTGTAGGTGTAGAGAGGTTACTCCCTTTGACAAATGGTGATATAATCTGAGGGGCCCTCTCTCTTAATTTAAAGATGGTAACTGTGCATTTCAGATACCAAGTAATACTTGTATTTAATAGACAATTCATGAAAATAAAGCCCTGCATCTGAGAAGAAATGCTATGAGAAAACTCTTGTTGCTGTTGCTGGCCATAGGAGCACAAATAGATTGCCTTTTTACTGGCAAGTGGTTGGAATCAAATTAACCTCTCCTGTCATGGAGAGCAAGCCTAAGTCCATCCGCCTGTCAGATGTTCCAAGGTGGCATTTCCTAGCAACTAGAAAATGCTAATTCATGACATTGATTAAATTGTCTCTGCCAGGCCGGGCCTCAAAACTGCCTTTTATGCTGTGCATTTATTTCTCTATTAAGATGCAAAGGAAGGAGGTTATTGCAGCAGTTCAGATGGCATAAGAGTGTGGAACATCATGGAAGTGAAATAAAAGGAGGAAGAAGAGGATGCAAATGTGTTGATAGCCAGATGAAAAATTAATAGTGAAAGGGATGTTGGTGATAGGATCAGTTTCTTAAAGAATAAGTGGTTTTATAATATAGGATGGTGCATAGTATAAATCTTCAGTGCAGTTAGATACATTGCAATACAGTTCTCTAGAAGTGTAAAGTAATAAGCACCATTAAAAACAAATACATAAAAACCTCAATACCTTAAAAATAGCTATAAGCAACTCCATAACATATAAATCAGTCAAAACCATCAAGCTGTACTAAAAATGTAAAAATGTTAAGCATTCTGTTTACCAGCTGTGACCACAATATATGTTTATTGAAAAGGCTCTGTAAACCAGCCTTGTGGCTCCACTGTTTTTCCACATAGGCTGGTTCCTCCAAGCTGAAAGACCCCATTTCAGATTGTGGCATGTGTCCTGGTTTGGGGCAGATTTGAGAGGAACCTGTCACAGCCATGGCTAGTTTGACATGATTTGACCCTAGCCAGCAATTAGGCACCATTTGGGGCAGCACCTCCTTCTCGTCTCTGCCTGAAATCCCAAGTCACCCTGTGGCAGGGCAAGTGGGAAGGTCCAAGAGGAATGGGAGTAGTGGGATAGGACTCCAAAGATTTAACAGGATCCAAGCTGTCGAAATGCTAACATACAATGTTTTTTAATTGTACCCTATATAGTACTGATGAAGCTAACCTGTTGGACATATCAAGTCCCAATGACGTCAACTTTTCAATGAGGTTATCAACATTATACCAGGAATTGAAAACCATCAATAAGAAAATATATATTGTTTCTAAGATTGTCATCCTGCCTGCTGCCTTTTCCTTCAGGGAATTAACTATTTGCTGTTAACATTAGAGTAACTTAGCTGCAGGTATGAGCTCTGACTGTAGCCATGGGTTGGAGGTCCCAGAGAAAGGATTGTGGGTATCATGTACTAACAGCAGGAGCAGATAACACCTCAAGAAAGTGACATTCTGTTATGTGGAAATGTCTCTGATGATACCAGAATTTTAAAAAGGGGGAAAGAGGGAAAGCTTTTCCTCCTCTCATCAATTTTTCCATTGCCAGAAAAGAAACATTTCCATGAGGCTTTGGTAGGCTTTCATGGCTGTATTCTCTGGACCATGCAGCTGCTTTCATTAACAATAAAGGCAATAATGCCTTAATTCTTAATGAAAGAGGGAGAGGAGGAAAGCTGTTCTAAAAGGAAATGTAGGATTTGTCCCCTCCAGCCATCTTTTGAAATGTTCTTAGCTTTGAAATTGTGTATACATCATAGGCTGTTAGTTACACAAACATAGATCAATCAACATTTTCCTAAATAAAATCGTGGGTCAGTGACTTGGCAGAATTCAAGTATTATTTTTCCTCAATGTGTGTTACAGATTCAAAAGTGTCCTTTTTTTATTTTAAACACTTAGTGATTTTTATCTTAAGATGCAGATAAGTAATTTAAATAATGCATCTTATCTTTAGTAGAAATAATTATTCTGCTTCATCTTCATTTACACTTTAACTGATCAGTCAATGGCTTTACCCTACAGAAAACTCGTACTAGCATCCTCCTGGGCCCAGTTTCCTTTGGCTGCAGTCAGTCAGTTTTCAGAGTGGCTCCTTTTTCTGGGAAATCTTGAGCAAGGCTGAGCAGTGCAATGTATAAAGCTTCTTGAAGATTTTCTTACACTATTGTAAGTATGTGATTATATTTATATCTACATATATATGTGGTGACTTGAGCCTGGTTATTTATCAGTGCACATCTATGGAGCACTGGGATGCACCACTAGTGACTAACCTCCAGCTAATATTTCAAGATAAACAACATCCCCTGCTCCCCCCTCATCTACCGTGTCAACCACCTCCTCACAAAAGAATATGAGGTGATCTCCCCTTTACAAATCTGTACTGCTTATTCCAAAAACCTTCTTGTCTTTCTTATGTTTGGAAATGGCTTTCAGTATTATTTGGTTTACTGCTTTCCCAAATGTTAAGGTAAAGCCAGGCAGTCTATAGGTCTTTGGTCTTCCTCTTTGCCCTTGAAAAAAGGAATGATCTTGTTTAGTTCTGGTCCTCTGGAACTTGCCTTGATCACCATGACCTTTCCAAGACAGTAGAGAATGTCCTCCCACTGACATCAGTTAACTCACATTTTCTATAGTCTTCCTTTTGCCGGTGTAGAAACTTTCCTTGCTGCCCTTCATATTGCTGGATTTTGCTCTAGATGAACTTTAGCTTTCCTTATCAGGTTCAAATTAGCTCAACTGTTCTTTATTGTGGGTTTAAGCTTATCTTAAGCTTTCTTTTGTTTTAGTGCTTTCATTTTTATTGTCGCAATTAAAGATTTAAAAGGTAGCTACTTTAATTCACTTCACACCACTGCTTGGCTTAAAGAAATAAACTGCATACAGTATTTCAAGGTATGAAATAGCTTTAACTGAACTCTTCTGAATGTCGACTCTCTTCCAACTCATGTCTATTTTATAACTGATAATGCTGGTATCTGAACCAAGGGAAAACATCAAGAGCTTAACTGTTCTTGTGATCACTTTGAACTGTAATCTGTGTTTCTCATGATCTCAGCAGTGTGCTTCTTTTTTTGCAGTAAGATGTGACCAGAACATTCCTAGCCTTCCTCTTTCTTTTTTTTTTTGTTACAAGATGATCTTATGTCACACATTTCATTTTTAGTTTACACTTACCTTGAATTCTCTATGCATGTGAACACAGGGAACTGAATGCATGCATACAGTGATCTAGTGCATTGTCCAGTGGAGGTCCCTGAAAGAGAGGAGACATTCCATGGTTTTCTGCCTTAAAGTGTAGATTTTATGGTGAAATGTGAACTCTACAACTGCAAGAGCCAAATAGCATTAAAATAGGAGATGCAGTATGCAAACTGTAAAGCATTTGAATGTTCTGTCCACTTCCATGGCAAGCTGGGGAAAATTATAATCCTTACAGAAAAAGAGAAACATTCTCTCAGGGCTCCTCATGTGAGGTAGTATGCACAGCTGTGTTCATTTGGACTCTAAATGTAGCAGATTTCACCACACTTGCTCATTCTGAGTAGCTCTTACAGGACTAGGACCATTTATTTCAAATATTTTCTCCATATGTGTGTGCTTCTTATCAAAGGAAAACTTAGAGAACGTCACTTTTCAGCTTACCTTGAGAAGGGAACTTCATGTGACAGCTAAGGACAAGCCACATTTACCTGAGCAAAATGTTGAAAACCTATTATTTGGTGTAGAGCATCCCTATCATGCTTTGGGGACAGGAGCTGCACTCTGTTTTGAATGGGACAGAGTGATGGTGATCTGTTACACAAAGAGTACTGGATGTCCACAGATAGACTCAGGATATTGCATGGCATGAGTATCACCTAGAGAGCATGTGCAGGCAGAAACAATACAGCTCAAACCCCTTAAATCCAAGGGGCTGAAAGCACTTCACGTTGTGTCTCCTGACAGTGAAGTTCACTGTTGAAGTAAAGAGAAGAAGCTGAAGTTTTCTTTATCCTGTTTCTGTCCCACATACCTGACTACTTCCTCAAACAAAACTCTGGGTGACTCTGGGTGAAAATTTTTCTTAAAGCACAAACAATTATCAACATATTCACACGTCATCAAGCTTCATTATAGTTTGTGTTTAACTCTGTATTTTAATGATAGATGAAGACTTGATTTTAGTTTCTAGTGAATTTCTGAATACCTGTTTAATTCTAAAATTTACTGTTTCTAAAATATTATGTCAGCTCCTACTGAAGTTCTGTGATGCTGTGTAGGAGCAGAATACAACAAAAGCACAAAGCACTGGAAACAGCGGAAGAGAGTTGCAAGACTCACTGGCACTGCCATTAAGATTAAAATTTCATAGCAGCGATGGCTGGCATAATCAATCTCTAAATTCATTTTAACCCTTAACCTCTCCAACCTTGACATAAATCTTAACAAATAATTCTGTATTTTCAGAATGATTCTCAGAGGACCTAGAATCATCTACTTAAAATTCAATACAGCCACAGAATACATCTATTTATTAGTCCCATAACTAATCCAGTTTATATTAAATTCTCAAACAACAATTCGGTCTCTGGATATTTTCCAATTTTTTTTTTTTTTTAATATTGAACAAAACTAGGCTTGCATAAGCCAAACAAAAGAGCAATGACTTTTCATCACATCTGAAACAAATATTAGTAAGTTAGGAAATCCAGAGGAGTTTAGGGTTCTTTGAGGTTCACAAGAACTTGGAAAATTTGCAAGACACCTGGAGCCTCATGTTAATTTTTATTTCTTAAAGAAAATAAAAGGAACCAGATCCTCAAAAACTAAATTGGTGGAGAAATATGGATGATGGCTTGCTGATATACTTTCAAGGAACATCCAGTTAAATGGGTTTTTTTCTATGTGTAAAGATAGAGTTATACAAAGAGAATTGAGAAACTCATATGTATTCTTTAGTCTGCTACAGTTCTACTCAGAAAGATAAAGCAACCCAAAAGAGTAAAAATCCAGTGATAGTCTGAATGCAGTGGATGTCACCATACTGTCAGTGAAATACAGTGATCTGTTCAAAGTTAGCTCATTTGGCTTGGATGCAAAGAGATTATTTATTTCCTTTGATCCTTTGAAGTACATTGGGCATAGTAAATACAGCTGTTGGCAGAAGCCTATGCTGCAGAAGCTGCAGTGTCTGGGGACATCAGTGCCTCCCTGCCCTGCCTCCCTGCCCTGCCTCCCTGCTCTCCACACATTACCTGAGGCTGTGGTGTTTGGAGTCCTTCCTGCTGGGCTTCAGGCAGCCAGCAGAGTGGGCCTACACAGCTGTGGAGATGATCTCTGTCCTTTGCAGGGTTTCCAGCTAATGCTTGCTGATCTCTCTCCATCACACATCCTGTCTGAGATCAACAGTTCCTCCCACATCTCTCCTGAGGAGCTAGAGCTTCTGTTCTGGATGCTTTCCCTTGCAAGGGCCTTCAAACCACTCCAAGGGTCCGAAGAACATCCCACCCATACCCTCAGACAGCTGTCTGCCGGGATTCAGGGACAGCTCAGTGGTCATGCAAGTGAGGGCAGCCCTGTCCCACTGGGAATGAGGGAAGAAACTCCCTGAAGTGCTGTGGGGGGACAGCCACCAGGCCTGTAGGAGGTGCTTCCTGATGAGCTAAAAGAGGGACAGGCTGGACAAAGTCCCAAGTATAAATTTGAGCTAACACAGCCTTATATACATATCCCATATACTCCTGGTGGTTTAGCTGTTTGCAATGACAAAAATAGATGTGCAGCATGAAGAGGACTGAAGTGAGCAAGTGTTTATATACTCCATATAACATTCAAGACCAGAACCTGTTTCGTTTCACAAAACAATCTCTCAGAGAGAGAAGGTGTGAGTCCCTAAGTTAGGAGAATGAACCAGGGTCATCAGAACATCCAGGATCACATTGCTGAACTACTTCACTCCTCTTCTGACACTCAGGGTGAAGCTAGTAGAATACAAAGCAATATTACAAAGCAAGGCACTAATCTGTCTTGTGAACTACCTTTGCATTTGCACATGTTAGACTTGATCCAGTCTCCTTGTGCCAGCTAGAAGTGTCCACTTAAAGGCTGCTCTAGGTTTCCTGAGGTGCTAGTCCAAAGGGGTTTTTCTGCTCCAAATTTTTTTCCTTTCATGACACAGTGCCAATATCAGGGATAAAACCCACCAAATAAGCCATAAAGGTAACCCTAAAGGAGCTTTCTGAAGTGGAGCAAATCCAAGGGAGCATCAGCAACAAGCTGAGATTTCACTTATCTTGGCAGTGAGATTCAGAATGTCAATACTTTCAGAAAGATTCCCCTTGCATGGAGAATTAATTCCTAGGAGGCTCACTTCTGCAAATGGCATATGTTCTGCCATCTTTGACTGTAACCTTACAGCAGCCCTAATTGTTGGGCTCTCTGACTGGAAAACTGGCTGGGCTGGGCTGAGCTTATAGCGTGGCTTTCCTGGTTTTCAGCTTTTCATGGCTTTTCCTCAGCTGTTTCTAGCAAGGCCTCAGTCTCCACAGGCCATTGCAAGTAAGGAAATGAACACCACATAGACTTATAATCTGTTGCTGACATATATAAGGTGTGCTGCTACTCCTGATTAAACACCTGTTATGCCACCAAGTTGGAGGTTAAAGACAGAAATGATGAGGGAACAGGTCCATGAGAAAATGTCTTTGCAAATATTGTCACCTCTAAGAGCAGACTTTCCACATGAAAGTTTATTTTAAACACAGGAAAGCATCTTTCTCTCCTGTTTTTTTACTATTTTCCAGTTTTTACAGTTAGGAAACCCAGCATGTAGAAATGTGGAAAATCTCCTCTTTTACTTACAAAAAAAAAGCCTTTTTTTTTTTTTTTAGGTTTATGGCTTTACCATCTACAAGTGATGCTAATCCTTCATGATCACTTTTTGACTGGATAAGTGGAAGTTGTCCTGTTGTCTGGATCTTGCTCTGTATAGGATATTGAATCTGTTTGGCAACTGGATCTTTTACCACTGCTGGCTCTAACTTGTGTACTAAATACACATTATGCACTCAGCATACACACAGATGAAGAATATTTAATTCCAGCTGACTGGGGCATTTAGAAAATTTCTTCAGAAAAAGAAATTAGTAAATAGGGCATTGGATGAGCCCATACATGAATTAGAAAGTAGTCCTGCCAAAATATATTCCAAGAGCTAGGCTCTTACCTATATACTCATCCTATGTGTATTTGAAAATCAGCCAATCAAATGAAAATAACCTGGGAAAAAAACCCAAAAGCAAAACCCTCAAGGTAGAGTCAGCTTTTCTATTTCTACCTGTACTTAAGGCAAAAGTGAGAGTAACACATCTGAACTGGAGATAATGTTTTGGTTGACATGCTGAATTTTTTTATTGTCTCCCTGAACAAGTGCTGATTCACTTAAAAGGAATATTTTGTGATGCATGATCGCGCATCAAAGAAACGAGGCAGGCAGCAGCAGGTGAAGGGAAAGCTAATCATACTTTATTCTATATTCTTCCTCATCCAACTCCAGTATATACAGTTTGTACAGAGGTCAAGAGATTGGTCATTTAGGTCACCACCTCTTCAACCTGGATGGTGAACACCACCATCAATCACATTCTCCTCCCAGAGGAGAAATATGAAAAACAATCTAAAAATATACATTGTTTATGTTGAGGCTGCATGAGAATCTATTTGCAAGATTCCAAACACTCAAAATCAAGAAAGCTGAGGGCAAAAATTTTGTGTTTTTAAAATCTAGATCTCAATATACAGAGAAGTAGTCTGGTGATGTTCTAAAAAGTGTTTACAGTGAAATGACTTTTTAATGTGTTGCATTGAATTAAAATCCTGGTGATGGACCAGACTTTCATCCCATTATTTTACTAATTGATTGATAGAAAATTCAACAGCAAAACTCATATGGCAAGCTGTGGCATGAATACTAAGAATGCACAGGATATTCAGATAATCTGCTGAGTATTTACCTTTGATTCAAAAACATTATTTCTTATTGAAAGTAAGGTTCCTCTCATCCAAACTGAGTGTGGTAAGTGAAAATGATATGGTTGTACAAGCTTAAGTGATGGCTGGAGGGACTTTTTCATTTCCTGTCTGAGTAAGAGTTGGTGGTTTCACACATTGCAATTTCTTTTTAGATTTTGAAGGGTCAGAGAAGCTGTGCACCACTTAGGAAGCTGTTGTCCAGGAAATCATCTCTGAAGCAATTTGTAAACAGTTGCATTTATGTGTGATTTGATGGTATTAATTATGCTTATGTTCTGAGTACAAACAGAATTGAAAAAGCAGAAGTCTGTATTAGCTGGGCTAGGGATGCAAAGTCAAAATGTGTTCAAAGTGATGTGCCAGTGCTAAATTCAAGTGTGGCTCTTTTTCACAATGACCACAAAAATCTTCATTGTTGTGGTAAGGCATGTGGTGTAACATTGTTCTCAATCATAAAGTTTTCTGAAAACACAGGATTTAAATCGTGCAGAGTGGGGCATAACTAGTTATACTCAAAAATGTGTGTTTCAACACACTGAACTTTGAAATCCTACTGTTTAATTTTTCTTTTGCTTGGAATTTTCTGTTCAAAATGCCCTATGACTTGTTCTGAATTAAATTTCATTGGGCTGACCTTTACTGCTGTGATTCTAAGCAAGAGGAACAGCCACCATCCAAACAAAAACTCCAGTTTGTAAACTGTGCCTGTAAGCACTGAAATGGAACCCAGGACTGACATTTTGTTTGACAGAAACTTCAGATTGTGGTCTTCCCTCATCTATGAATATCCAACTCACCTGTTTCTTCTCCACTGAATCTAGGGCACAAACACACCTCAGAAATCAGCTGAGAGCTTGCTGCAAGTGAAATAATTGTTATTTTACCCAAAGTCTGTTTTGAACCTGAATTTTCTTTCTCCTAGAGTTAGTTTTTTTGTAAAGTGAGATTCGGAATAAACCAGCAAGTTCTTCTTTATTCTGTGATTCAAAAAATCCACAGCCCGTCTTGGGCATTCTAAGGTGATATATTTCAGATCTAATAATCACCTTTGTGATTTTTCTAATTTATTTTTTGAAATACCTCCTCTCCTCATTTTTTCCCTAGGAGCCTTTACCTCTAATTAATCTTTCTCTGTCAGCAATAGCAATTTATTATTTTTGAACCTGGTTATTTTTCCTTGCCTCCTCCAAAGCAGTGAGAGCTAGAACCCAAATTAAGTATTTTTGCTCTGACAATAGGCATACACATTTGAGGAGATCACTCATTTTGCTGAGCTACAATTACGCTCAGTCTCGTCACATCCAGGTTCTTAAAAGAACCTGTCAGACTCAATCTTCTTTGAGATTTCTATTTTATTCTGCTGTGTGTTTATGTGGCCTTTTTTTCCTATTCTTGTTCAGCTTTATCTTTGTGTAGAAAAACCACTACTTTACATTAATAAGATTATACAGATTTCTGTTGAGAATTTTGTATCGCTCTTGTTGCAAGCTATTTGATAGTTAACATAGCAGTTTTACCTTCATAAATAAAATTTTGGTTTCATTTTATAGATTCTTATCTCTTGAGAACTAAAGAATTGCACAGGAAAATTAATAGATTATTGATGTCTGTCAGTCATGATCGTTTTCAGTAGTATTATACATTTGGGGAATTCTCTGAATACCAAAGTCGCAATATTTTGAAATCAAGGGTTCTTATATTGATTGACAGCAATGTAAAGGACCTCAGCATATCTGTAGCATCTTTCTTGTTGCTTCTGACACTATCTGCTTGAAACTTTCTTTGACTTTGTCTCCAATTCTTTATGAGCATGAGCAAACTAGGTTGCTTGTGTACTCATCAGCAGGTGATGAGTTATGAAATTCATATTTAAAAAGTTCTTTAATATATTTAGGAAAAATAGGGAGTGTCTGAAATGTAAACTCAATAACAGGAGTGTTGCATTTGAAAACACAAAGGCAATTGATCAATGTGGCAAAGAGGACAGAAGTTAATTTAAATTTTATAGCTTTTTCTTTCATCTACATTGTAGTATTGATTATTGTCACTAAGAATAGTGTAACAAGATGTTAGACATTCTTTCAGACTACTACATTGAAGAATTAGGAGAGTCTTTAACAGTGTGGTAAAGTAAAATGGTAAAAATAATTAGCTAAAAATATCTAGGTTATCCTATTAAATCTCCTAGAATCCACTGAGCTTTCCTATTGCTTTACTCTGTATGATTTGTTCTTAATTGCATTTTGGAAACATAATGAGAGCAAAAAAAGAAAAAATAATCTGCAAAAAGTTAGATTAAAGTCAAGCTGTCTTTTTTTCCCTGTATTCTTTTATAGACAATTCAGGAAGATATCTTTTTATGCTTATTATTTACTAAGAACAAGATGAATTACTGGGATGAATCATTTGTATGATAAATCTCAAAGATTTCACAAAGATTTATAATTCTATGCTCTAGTACTGCCCTATTACAGCTCAACAGAAGATTTTACTTGGATCAACAAGGGTTTTAGTCTTTGGAACAACAGATGAAGCCCTGTGTGCAAGGTAAAATAACATGAGACCTTCCCACAGCCACTTTCCAATATACAAAAATGGATTTCATTTTTTCTAACCCTGAAAGACAGCAGATGGATTATTCATTTAACAGTCCACTGGAAAACTGCATGGATGAAATTTCAATGTCATTTTAATGAAAATTTTTCTCTCCTACAGTCCTTCTCTAAATGTGTCTGAAAAAAAAGAAATGTAATTTGTTGAACTATTGATCACAAATACCTAAAAAATAATGAATAAAAGTAAATTATGTCTCTTTTTGGAAAGAGGCAGCTCTGTGAGGTCCCACATACCTATTTTTTAAAAAAAATTATATGGGATTTAAAGTATGTATTCCCATGTGATCTTTATTTACAAGTTACTTTGAAAACCTCCAAGCACTCTTAATGACAAATACCAGTTACTGTGCTTTGCCTAACTCTTAGGATGATAAAGATGATTGAAAGAACCTTCATGGCCTGTTGACTCTGACTTGATAAATGAGCCTAATGTCATTTGGCACAAATTTCTTAGCAGAACACAACTTCTAATTGCATGACTTGTACCTGTGTCAAACAGAGGCAGTGAGATTAAAAGAAGCAAACATATCAAAGTCAGTTAGTTATTAAGAGCTTCCCCTACTCAAGACAGTTAATCAAAATCTCTTCAGAGTCTGTTTATGGCTGCTTTAACTCCACTCAGGATGCTTCAACTGTTTTGGATACTCCCTTTGCCATCAGGTCATCTTGCTGGCAATTATTTCAATGCCTAACTCTCTGTAAGGTTCAGAACCATTCCTGTAATAATGATACTGTCACTAAAATTATGTTAATCTTAATAAATAGACTAGGTCCCAGGCTTTGCAGTGAACACTTTATATGCAGAATTATCTTCTGTTTTCACTGGCTGTATATGCCTACATTTCATTACATTTAAATCAGATTCCTACTTTAAGTTTTAAAAAAAGAGATTTATCTGGGTTGTTTTCAGCTTTTAAACTGTTCCCTAAGATTGGAGAGACATTACTACTTTGACTATTTGCTATCCCTCATTTGTTGCTTGTACTGAATAGCTGGTCACTTAAATGCTTTTCTGGTTTTTGCTTCACTTGTCTGGATGACTCTTAGAATACAAATAATTTTTAAAATAGAAGTTAGACAATTTTAGCACAAACAAATATTTACATTGGTTTCTCAGTCAGTAACTCCCTTAATCAATTTATGAGAAACAGTTAGAAGGAGAAATAAGTTACATGGGTGTTGTTGCCCTTTGTTACTCATTCCTGATGTCCAACAGTACCTTAGAGAAACTAGCTGGACTATGGTATTATGTCTACTGGGTCAAGTGTAAACAACATTCACATTTTAACATACAGTTTCTTTCTCCACTCCTAACTTCCACCAGATTCAAGTAAAGCTATGCAAGGAAGCATTTTAATATGTTACAGCCATACTATTGAGCTTATTCTCTTTTCTTCATTATGAGCACATTTCTGATATTGAAAGCATTTTATTAGCTCATATAAACCACTGGGTTCACAGTCTTCAATAGAGCCACACAGGTGTATATTTATCAGCTGAATATCTTTTCCTAAAAATGCACTTTTGAGTAAAAATACATACTTTTCTTTTAATAGGCATAAGGGGAAGCTTAGAAATCTTACAAAGGGCCATGGAAAGCCTCAAATCAAAATCAAACCAAGACCACTCTCCAATGGCTGAGCTGTGAGTCAGGGTCAGGTCTTGGGGCCTGGGAGCATCTGTGGCCAGATGTGATGCTGGAGACTCCTCTCACATCTTTGTTTACAGCCGTGGGGCTCCTCAGTTATTCCAGTCTGACAGACCAAGGAAGCTTGGTTTTGTTGTGGTTCTGGCTGTTCAACATTGTTTTGTATTTTGAGATTCTAGAAATGGGTATTTTAGCATAGGTAAAAAGAAAAATTCTTGCAGGCAAAAAGTGTAACTTTTTTTTTTTTTTTAAATTTGAGATGATCTTCATATAACTATGTCTATTTTTAGAATTGTCTTACATGCTCTGGAGTGGACTGTTTTTTAGCAAAAATCTCCTTAGCACATAAAAAACTTTGTAATGTAATCAGATAAATGTAGTTAATTTTTTACTTTATCTGGCCTGTCACATTTTCTCTTACTGTCTATTTACTACAAAATGATACCCCAAAATATTTCTAATTTGTATGGATGAAGAATACTCTTGCCTTGGTTCTGCATGAAAAAAGAGGTAAATGAGCAAAATTTTGAATTTCGAGCTCATTTCCCACATAACTTTATATGCCTGTTTATTAAAAGTGGGGTTTTTTTCAAGTGAGAAAGCAGAACAAGGCATTCTGAAGTGGCTTACTCCTAGTGCCAAAATGGGAATAACTTTCACTGGTGCAAGCAGATTTAGCATGAAACAGCTGTGTTCACATTGAAACCACTAGAAAAGTTTTGCCACTTCACCTGTCATGGAATGGTTAAATATGTGGGATTTAGCATGATACCATAAAATATATAATGACATGCTCTTGTCTGTGCATAGTTATAGATAAGATCGGTGTCTATGCAACCCAAGACTGTTGTCTGGGGGTTTCCACTCACATAAGAAGCCCTTGAATATTTAATATATTTAGAGTATTAGGAAATATATCTTTTTCTTCAAGTAAGGAGTTTTGACAAGTCCTCACTAAATCATCCAGCCTATTTGTGACTCATTATCACAGTCTTCACTGCTTATTTTACTGAAAGGTTTGGCTTTGGGGTTTTTTTTGACTTTTTATAGAGCTGTAGAAATCACGAAACAGATAAGCCCTTTTTTGGGTCCATTTTGCTGATCTCAGGAATGACTCTGGCAAGTTAAAGGAGGGGAGATGATGGAAACTGATACACAAATTCTTATATGTTCTTCAGTTCCTGGGAATTTTAGAGAAGACATTCCAGTGCTAGAGCTGTGGGAAAGACTCATACAAAGCTTTATGCTATTTTTTACCTATCTGACAACACTGAAGGCTGATGTGACTCCTGAAATGATGATGCAGTGACATCAGAAACTTCTGCTATAAAATAGCGATCATAATAAAATCAAATATCTTAGTAAAATATGAGTGACATCAGAAAAATCCTTGGGTGTTCAGGGCTGAGTGCTGTGACCACTGACTTTCTGCTCTGCTTTCCTCAGTTCACCATTATCCCTGGGATTCAGCTGTAGACTGGAAGCCTGCAGGCAGGAGCACCTTGGAAATGACACCTTAGTGAGAATGCTAACTCGTACATACCCTCCCATGCACCAGCTGTGTAATTCATCACAGGGAATGGTTCAGGTATTAATAGATTGCTGCAGGTGCAGAAACAACCCTGCCCAGAAAGCGCAGGATGCAGAGCTGTGTTCACTAGTGAATGTTCCTCCAAAGCCACAGGGGATCCTACTCTCACAGGGTAACCCTTTGCCAGTTTCAGATCTGCATCCTCTACCACCTCAGTCTGTAAAAGGCTTTTGCTGCCCCAAGGGCTTTAGATCCCTCATGATCAAGTGTCCAGGACCCAGCTGTGACACAGCACAAGTGTGCAACTTTCTCCCAGTCTGCTGAGTAAGGGCATCCAGGAAGACCTATGACAAAGTCAGTATGGAGCAAAGGAAGATAAAAATTAGGATTTTGGTTTGGGATTGTTAGCAGCTCAGGGGTCTAGAAGGGATGGGGTTTATATGAAAAAGTGTGAAATCCTGAAGAGAAAAAAAAGAAGGAATTGTCAGGTTGCCAGGCCAAACTATTGGTACCATCTACGTTAACAGAGGGGATGAAGATGGTAACCCAGAGTGCTGGTTTTTCCTGGGATAGTTTACTCCCTTCACAGTGGCTGATATGAGGCTATGATTTGGATTTGCGCTGAACACAAAGCTGATAATACAGAGATGCTTTAGTTAATCCTGAGCAGTGCTTGCACAGCATCCAGACCTCTTCTGCTTCTTGTGCTGCTGTGGTGGTGAAGAGACTGGGGGGGGCACAGGAAGCTGGAAGAGGACACATCTGAGACAGCTGATCCCAACTGAAATATCCCAGACCAAATGGGATTAGCCTCAGCATACAGAGCTGGGGGAAGAGGAAGAAAGGGGGAGACTCTTGGACTTATGACATTTGTTTTCCCAAGTCACTGTTTTGCATGATGGAGCCTAACCTTCCTAGGCAGGGCTGAACACTTGCCTGACCATGGGAAATGGCAAGGAATTCCTTGTTTTGCTTTTCTTGCATGCACAGCTTTTGCTTTCCCTAGTCAATGGTCTTTATCTGAACCCAGAGTTTTTTCACATCTTTTTTTTTAATCTCTCCCTTATGCTGCTGGCAAGGTAGAGACTCAGTGGCTGAGTGCTGCTTAGTTGCTGGATGGGGTTGAACCACGACACTCCCCAATGCTGATCGTCGGTCCCTGAGGACTGTAGCAGCTGCTCCTTCCCCTCCTGCCTGACAAAGACTTCAGTGCCTTGTCCGGGCTGGGGACCACACTAAAGCTTAGCTCAATGGATTGGTGAATCCTAGCTGTCTTTTGTGTGAGCCAACCACCAGGTAATTAGTTTCTACTTTTAACTTGCATATATCCTGGCTAAACTTGTGCCTGGCTAAAGACACCATAGCAAGTTGACTCAAAAAGGGTCTGTAACACCTCCAATAGTCCCCTTCATCAAACTGACCTCTTCCTCAGCAGAGAACTGATAATGTCCTTTTCAAACTGGCCTGGGGGCTGTCTCTGGGGCGTAGTGAGTGCAGTGCTTGAAGTGGTGTTCAGCCTGTGCAGATGACCTACCAGGGAATGTCTGTATTGGAGTCAAAGGTAGAAAGGTATTTCCAGGAGCATGGACCCTGCAGAGAGCTACCAGCCTCCAAACCTACCTGTGTTTTCAAGCAGGCTCCCTAGCCTTCACTCAGCTCCATGTAACTCTACATGACAGCTTGAAAATGAGCAGGAGACATGGGGTAACAGAGGTGTTCACAGACTCTGTGTGAACAAACAGTCTGCTACAAGCAGAGCATAATTTATTGAGAGCAAAAGCCTTTAAGAAAAAAAAGGATTCAATGAACTGTCTGTAGCTATGTGTAGGCTGTATAGCGTCTGTCTGTCTTCCATATGGTGATCCCGCATGTTCACAGTGTCCTAAAGCACTTGCACAGCAGCTGGGATGCAGGCAGCAATGTCATACTCACAAGTCATTTCTGTCTTGTCTGGTGTCAAGGGAAAGGTTTTTTCACTGTGCAGGACCGTTTTATAACCTTCCTTCCCCTTCAGGAGTGCGAATCACTCCTGAGCTGCTTAGTGACACTGCTCTCTGCAGTGGCCAAACATCTGTGTCACAGCTTGGAAGAAGTGGTTCTGATGCAAGTGCTCTTTCCCTTCCTGTTTATTTTGATGGCATTTATGCTATTGCCAAGGTGAAAGCAGTCATCCTCACTTATTTTTTTGGGGATTATTTAGCTAGTCCCTACTTTTGCTGAATAGACTATTAACTTCTTATGCAGTAACGTCACTTCCCTGACTAGATTGCATCCGCTATTCATAAAATCATTGCATATCATTGTTATTAGATTATAAAACACCAGCTTCTTGCTCAACACCAGCATGACCAGAGAGAAGACTCAACCTGCATATATTGAGACAAATTACTTCCTGTGAAGTCCCACCGTCTGTGGTTCATACTCTTAAACTGTCTGACCTTTGCAAATCCAAAGAGTCAAGAGGTCAAACCATGATCTGCAAAACACCCCAGATGCCTTTTCTGTTTTCAGTGGGAGTCACAATTCGCCTACCTGGAGTGTTGCAGGAAAGAAAAGGACACACTTTTATATGACTTTGTTAGAAACTATCCTTTGTCTGGAATGCAGGAGTGAGCCTTTTGTGTTGCTATGTCCTATGAATTAAAGATGAAAGAGGGAATATAAGGGTTGCTGCAGTATAAAACCTTTCTAGTCAGGACAGCACAGAAATATACATGGAAAGCTGTTAAATTTTGTTTGCTTGTACCAAAATAGATTAAATCTAATGACATTATGGCTGGAATAAATTTAGGATCTTTTGAGAGAAGGGAAGAAAGGGGTGAGTGAGAATGACTCTGAGTCATAGATGAGCCCTGATCTCAGAGGATGTGCACAGGCAACACTTTCATTGATCTCAGCAGAGATCATCACTTGCATAACAACTTCCGAATCAGGCCCATTTTGAGTGCTGAGTCAGCCTAAGACTCAAATTTAGTTCTTCTATCAAGCAGTTAGTTTGGAAAATGTGGGAAGGTATTTTTTTGCTTGTAAATGTTGCAGGTTTTGATATCCCCCTCCTCACTCTAACATTTGAAAAGTGATAATTAAAAACAAAGTTTAAAAAATTGGCATAGAAATTAAGGCAGAAGAAGATGAATATTCACTTAATTCCATTTCTCAGTGTTTGCAGAGAATCAGAAGCCTCCTGACATGACCAAAATGCTGATACTCTACAGTGTTTCATGAAGAGTTGCTAGTATTATCAGAGCTTCTTTGCAATCATATTTTTTTCTTCCAGCTTAAAATCTAAAGGCCATGTGTTTGTCTGAGAAGATGATATGGACAAAAGTGCATGTCTTACTATATACATTTCCTTACTTAGATCAACAAAAACTTGAAGTTTTTTATAGGCTTATGCATTTCCTGGAGCATTTTGGCATGGTAGGGACCTGCATTGTTTCCATATGCACGTTGTCTTTGGTTGTTTACCCAGAAAAGAACACAAGCTTCAGAGTTCATGGCTGCCAGAGATTTATATCTCTGGATCCTTGTGGATCCTATATGGGTTATGTCCCACAAAGAATTTTACCTGAAAATATGCTTTAAGGAATGTTTACCATAAATATACTTCTGACCTATCTATCTATCTATCTATCTATCTATCTATCTATCTATCTATCTATGATCTATCTATCTATCTTTCAATCAAAGTAATGATGTTGCTATTTTCTTTAATGGCAAATAAATGCTGCAGATTGAAATAAGAGTTTCATGATGTAGAGGTTTCTGTAATATGCTTCTGTAATAAGAAAATGCACATGATCCATCAGTAAAATGCAGTTGGTTCTTTTACATCCATTAGAAAGGAGGAGAATGTGTATTCTCCAAGCTTCCTTCATGAATATTTAATAGGAGATTAGATCATTAGAGTTTGTCACTTTCAAGCCATTGATCTGAATCAGATTTGCAACTGTGATACATTGTTAAAATTATAATAGGCCGACACACACACACAGTGGTCCTAAAGGTAAAAGGCAGGGTGAAAAAAGGGCAAAGGCTGAATATTGATTAGGAGATTTGAAATGCAATGCAAGAATAATGCTGATTTAAGAATAGGGGTTTTTTTGGAATCTCATCCCCATAAGCAAGAGGTAGAACTGATGAATAGAGTTATGCATGCTATGTGAAATCAGTTGTCCAGTGAAGATAATATGCTTACAAAATCATTATGGTTGGATCCTGCTAATGCCTTAATTCTATGACAACAATTTCAATCACTGGAAAATTACTCTATTATTTGTTTCTGATTTGCCTAATTTTCAAAATGGTTGCAAGCTGGTTCCACAGAAAACATGTAATAACTGTTCAACCTACTAGAGCTTAGAGATGGACAGGAACATGACATTTGCAGAGAAGAGGTTTTCTTTTTTCATGAAATCTGATATTTAAGATTAAGGTATACTTGTAATCATGTTATGTTTACCACTGAGAAAGTGTGAGAGGTCTTGCAATTTACTAAAATCATCTGTCTCCTGAGTTGCTTACCTCTCAGGACTACACACGTCTGCCTGCAAGTTTGACCTAGTTCACACATCTCTGCATGCATTTGCACTCTTTTTTTTCCCCCCCTCCTTTTTTTTTTT
>VXBB01004040.1:46891-61607 GCA_013399915.1 Illadopsis cleaveri | reverse complement strand
TTCCTGGATATGTATAACTTTGAGTGAGTAATGTATAACTTTGAGTGAGTATCACTCACATTAGCCTGCTGCTCAAAGGTCAGAATCTTCTGCCACCCATTTTGCACGGGAACAACTCTCATGTGGACACTGCATTATTTATGTCAAAAGTGCTTTCTGGAAGTCAGCTGAAATAAATGATGAGTGAATTTAAACAATGGGAACATAACCATGACATGTTCTTGACAAGCCAGTAAGCACATTTTCTACAGGAATGAACCAATACAGTGTGAGTAGAAGGAGTCCTCCACTGAAGTAGGTCACACAACATTTAAAGAAAATTCAGAAGTAAAATTCAGCAGAAAAAGCGTATTTTTTATTTCAAAAGAAAAATGAATGAAACTGGTACTTTATCAGTTTTAAGCAAAGTCCTTTGGAAGAAAGGGAATTTTCTTGCTGAGCTGATTTTGCAGAGGTCCGTGGTGATGGCACATTTTCCTTTTTGTAGACCATAAGACTGACACTGGTATGAAGGACCCTCCTGGTGTCAAACACAATCTTATTACTCTTGCTTAGGAACCCAACTTATTTTGTTCCACTCATATAGGAAGCACACCTTTCCGTAATAGCTTCATTACTTTTTTGGGAAAAGCAACTTTATGTTGGCTCACAGACAAATAGAATTCTCCCCATGGCAATTGTTTTCCTTAAGCATCCAGGTTAGAAATGTTATGTGAGCTAAAATCACCTCCTTCTATGTGAACTTTAGGAGATGTTGCTAAATGGATTATTTTGATACTATCTGAAGGTCATTTCTCTTTCCTTCCTTTGGCACAGTCACCATGAGAACAAATTTTAAGTAGATGCTCTCACCACCTCAACATGCTGGGAGCTGGTGAATTTCTCTGAGTGTCATCAGACAAAGGCAAATCTGGCCTTATGACCATATGCCTGAGTTATGATAAATCCTTAAATATATTAAGTGTTTTAATACATAACTTTTCTTAATCCTCTCAGTCTAAAATGTCTTAAATCTAAGAAAAAAATAATGTTTCTTTAGTAATTTTAGTGGTGTCCTGAGCATTTGACAGGCATTTTCTCCATAATTGCAAAAGAGCCGATGAAGAGATTAAGTGGAAAAGTGAAAGTATGTGTTCAAATCTCTCCAGCTCCTCAAAGATGAGAAAGCTGTGAGGGGAAAGAAGAAGTGCTTGAAAGAAGCACAAGTACCAACAGCTGCATCAGTAAGAACACCACAAAACTGTATTGCCAGAAACCCAGTAAATAAGATAGAAGTAGTTCAAGAGCAAACTGTCATACTAAGTGGATATTTCTGGGTTGATTACCTCATTCTGTCGTAGTGATATTAATCTACCATATTATAGTGCCTCTTTATTAGAAAGCAGTTGATAGCACTTGCAAACTCAGATTTTGTTGTGCCTTCTGACTACTCAGTGCCATTTCTATCTTATGAAAAATCATTATTGATGGTTTACTTTGTCTTGCAAAACAGGCATATGCCTCCAAAATCAAACTATTTTCCTAAGATTCCAAAAGGGCATTAGCAACTCATTTCAAAGTCATACAGAAGCTGAGTGCAGTTTGCTCACAAGCTGACACAAAGCAGCACACGGTTTGACAATAGTGCAGGCACAGTGTACTCTTAATGGCTTGCCTTAGTCATACAGCCCCAATGTATTCTTCTTAATTACCACTAAGTCTGCTGTTACTAAACCAGCATCTTCTGCCCCGTTCTGGCTCCTTGACCATAATACATCTCTTTTTATTGCACAAATAATCAAAGTGTAGCAAGTGACAACACAATTAATACTGAGTTACTGACACCCAGACTTTTCATGCTGCACTATTCAAGTCTTCTAACTCTTCCAGCAATTGCTCTGCAGGTACTCAGACAGAAGATAAATCCTCCTTGGTGCCATGTAAGAATTCATGTGCATAGAAGCAAATACCCTCCTGGGTCACAGTTGCCATTGCATTTTCTCTCCATACTTAGTCTTCTAGTCCTGCTATTTAGAAGTTCTGTGGTTCTGAAGGTACGAGCAGTGTGCATCAACCCCGAATTGCCAAGGAAGAGCATCTGTAAGAACACTAGTGCTGTAGTTTCATAAAAAGTACTGGAGCTCCTGCCATTTAGAAGTTCTGTGGTTCTGAAGGTACGAGCAGTGTGCATCAACCCCGAATTGCCAAGGAAGAGCATCTGTAAGAACACTAGTGCTGTAGTTTCATAAAAAGTACTGGAGCTCCTGCCATTTAGAAGTTCTGTGGTTCTGAAGGTACGAGCAGTGTGCATCAACCCCGAATTGCCAAGGAAGAGCATCTGTAAGAACACTAGTGCTGTAGTTTCATAAAAAGTACTGGAGCTCCTGCCTCTCCCTCCTACAGCAAAAGGCCACCCATGTCCTCCTTCCCAGGAGAAGCAGTAGTACAGTCACAGAGTTTGAGGACAGCTACAGCAGTCTACATCTGCGCAGGAAGGCTGAGACACTTGCAATATCCCCTGAGGGATTTGAGGAATGGGTGAGCTTAGACTTCCTGCTGAAAGATTGTAGACAGCAGAGTTCAGTATTACCTTCACTTTGGCTGGTAACTGAAAGGACAGAAGACGTGCCCTCCCTGAGGACAAGGAGCATTCAACGACACTCATTTAAAGGAATAAATCCTCCCCTCCTTGCCCTGGTGTGATCTCTCATCCATACCATTTGTCTGGAACAGGCCCTAGATCTTATCATATTCTATCAATGACAGTTTCAAATGTTTAACTGCAGAACACAAGGCAGACTGGCTCAGTCACATGTGTGCCAGCCCTGGGAGTCCACAAGGATCCCAGCAGAACAGCTGGGCTGGGATGCTGGTGAGATGGCAGAGATGATTTTGACACACCTTTGCAGGACAGACACAGTTGTGGCATGGATTTTGATGTGAGAATCTTTAAACTCCTTCCTTGTGATTCTTCTTGAAGAGCTTGTGAAACTACAGGGTGACACAGGAGCTTGGTCAATAAAGAAGGATGAAGGGGAAAGATAAAAAATATTTTGTCATTGTTGAATGCATTTCCTGTGAACACAGGATCTGACTGGACAAACAAAGAGTGAGTCTGCTCTCCTCAGGATATCTTGTGTTTGATCTAGAATCACTATCAAAACACCAAATCTTCACTCATAATTTTATAAAGCACACTCCAACAAGCTACAGTTTTATAAAAGGCCCAGAAGGTCATAACTGTGAAGCACCACAGAAAGATGTGACAATATCTATCACTGCCAGTGTCACAGATCCTTGTGACTGAAAGAGATTTGTTTATGAGGTGGAAATCCAGCTGATGAGAGAAAATGGATATTGCCCATTGCCACCAGGAAAGATAAAATTATAGCTGTTTCTGTTCTTCTGGTATTGCTGCTCACAAATCTGGCAATCAGCTCTGCCCTATGTGGGCCACACTGGCACCTGGCAGAGGTCAGTATCATTAGAAACACAGTTTACATCTATGTCTTACTATTTTGGCTGTCATCTTTCTCCACTATTTTTAAGCAAGGTGAAGAAAAAAAATCTAAAATTCTGACAGAATTTACATAAAGGATGAGAAGCAGCATCATTTAGCTCATCATTGTGATAGTGACTCATATGGTGCTCATAAGGACCCTGGAAGAATTGATAGAGATCCACTGGAAAACTTCAGATATCTACTGGACTTGCAGATCACACCATATCTTCATTTTCCCTGCTCTGTTTCTTAGAACACTGTTTTATCTTATCTGCAAGCAAATAATATAATGATATGATGACAACTCTATAAAAGTTTTCATTGTCTCTTATTTAGCATCTGTGAAATTTCATGTGTCTCTGCCACCTCTAAGCGATTACTTTTCCAGAAATGACATAAAGCATGATTCCTTAAAGGGGAGAGATACCATTTATTTCTATATAGAGTCAAATTACATATCCTGTTTTTCAAATAAACCCTTCTTTGCTCACAGTTTTACCTCAAAACATTTCCAAAAAAACTAGAAACACAAGTTCATTCAACTTTATTATGATTCAATGGCTCTCTTTAGCAGTCAGCTTTCATTTACTTCAGCAGGATTAAGTGAATTCATTATTTTCAGCTAACGTGCAGCAGCCTTCCTTGATCCTTTGTATAGCTCTGCTTTTTTTTCTTTCTTCTTTTTCCCTTAAAAAGAAAAAACCCAAAAAACCCCCCAGAAAAACAACTCTTGTATCTCTTGCACTTCTCCATTTAAAATAAAAAGGAGTGGAAAGGAATTTGGGGCCAATGTTTGAAATAAACACATCAGTATTTAGTTACAGGGAAATAAAAGTCAAATGGAATGAAGAAAAGTCCTGTGTGACACTGTTAAATGGTGAGATGGTGATTTCTGTCAGAAAGTCTTTCTTGCATTTGATCTTGTAGGAGGCTTGTAAATAAAGTTGCTCACCCACAGTTTGCTCACTTTTGCTTGTTTCCATCCCTTGCAGATGACCAGGACTGTAAATCACATTGCTCAGTCTCACTGCAGGCTGCCTCCAAAGGGCAGCTCTGCCTCCCTGCCTGCTCCCTGTCCTGCTCATTCCCCTGTGGCAGCACAAAGAATCTGGTGTCTGGACAGCCAGCTGGCTCAGGTTGCTCATCTAGCTCATAAAATAATATTGGGATTTTACTATTTTTTTTTAATGTGGGATGAATTTTAAAACAGACAAACTTTTGCAAAATCCCCAGTATCAGAAATGGACAGCCAAATTTCTGGTTTGCTGTTCATTATGTTGATATTGCCCAAAATCTTCAGCTGAGCTCGGCTCTTTAAAAGTTACATGCAAAGATCCCAGGGCCTTGAGCACAAGGGTCTCAAAGGCTCTTCCCCTTCCCAGCTGTTAGCATCCTCTCCCAAAGACAATTACTCTCATGCCTACACTAAGGCTGCTTTGCTCCAGGACTTTAATCAAGATGAAATTCACGCCCACAGCCTCATGCCTTGAGGACTTGCCATGCACTTTTCGTGTGGGCATGTTTATGCTGCCCAGCATTTCACTGTACAGGGGCACCTGCAAAAGTCTGGAATAATCTAGCTCTGGTCTGTTGGTCAGCCTTGTGCTTCCCCTAGACTAATTAGTGCCACTGCAAAGCAAGATGAATTGCCTGAGGCACAGTGCCAGGCTGTGTCCTGAGCTAACTCACCAGTGTGACGCAGCCCTGTCTAGACACACCAGCCGGGACAAAGCTGGTGCTGGCACCTCTGCGTGATGTAAACACTCAGTTCCTGTCAGCTAAAATATAGAGCATTTCCGATGCAGTAAGCAGGTCACAAATGAGGAGATGAGAGTGCCACGTCAGCTCTTTCCAGATGTGCATCCTCTCTTTCCCAGCATGGATGATGGTTGTTCCCTTATGGCTCTTTTCCGCACTTATAGCTACAAGACCCCAGGCGAAAAGGTTAGGTTTGGGAATGAGCACGAGGAAACCTTCAATTTTTTACCTATTACATTACAAGGGAAATGAATGCTGATTGTGGCTAAAGTTTCCACACCACTGGAACCGTTTGTCCACAGATGGAGCTAGTTGAGACTCGCTCTAAATACCGAATTTGTGCGTCTTGTGTCATTTACACTTTTCATTGTTGTTGTGCTTCTGGTACAAAAATGCTAGGTCCTAAGGAGGTATCTGAGAGAACTGCTACTTCAAACAGGGGTACGGGCACTCTGTTAAGCTCTAGGAATAGAAAAGAAGAAAATTCAAGTTTTGCTCATAACCATTCAAAGTGATTTAAGACAAAATGGAAAACAGCAGTCTTCCAAACTGTTGGTGCTAATGAATATGTATTGCAGTCAGATGAAGATTTGTGAGCAGAGTGTATATGACATCTTTTGCAGCGGGTGATGCCAAGCTTGAGTACTTAAAAAAGCACTGGTTTAATCAAGGGCTACACTGGGGGCAAGTCAGTGTCTTGTTTCTTTTATAATTTACAAAGCCATCAGCTCAAAACTGCCACAGTTAAAAAGTAGTAGGAAAATTTTGGAGTTTTTTGATTTTGTCATTGTTCCTCAAAATCTGACATGACAGGAAAAGCTGTATATCACTTGCTTGACTGTTAGACAAAAAATGTACATTTCATAGCTAACTTCTCATGAGTGCTTTTATTATCCAAGGACAGGTAAAATGACATTTTGCATATGAGAGTTATGCATATGAAGAAGCCCTTCAGTGTCAGTTCATTCCTTCAGACACAGAGATGAAACGTGACAGCTACCTCTATTCTCCTTCTCTTTTGTCAGCACCATGCCCATGACCTGTTGGATTCTCTAAGTGGGAAGAGAAGACTCAGGGATAACTCTGTCTTCAAAAGCATGGGTGTTGCTGCATTGTTAAGGTCAGCATGCTGCCCTAGAGAGTTGTGGAGAGAGGCTGTTCTTTCTTGTCTGGGACTTGGGAGTTTAGAGACTTCTCTGGGGGAGAAAAGACTAGCTCAAATGTTCTAAAAACAAGGAGTAATATAATGAGTTGAACTCAAGAAGGGACAGAAAATCTCCAAGAGTTTTCCTTCTATCAGTCTTTTCTCTCTTCATCATTTCCTTCTGTCCATCTAATGTCCCACCCACTCTTCCCTGTATAATGATAATAGCATCATGACAGGTCCAAATCATGCATAGTAGGTGATCTCTGTAATAAAGGTAAAAGAATATAAACAGAAACGTTTTCACCTTCACCATGCATGAAATCTCCCATGCTGTGTTTAATTTGCTCCCTGTTTATATCAGTTGACTGCTGTATTTTTAAGTATGTAGAAATAGTAATTTATCTGTAAAAATAACCTAATGAAGGTGTTGAGTGAGAGTGGTTGCTATGACTTGCTATGCACTCTGCTGATTATAAATATTTTAGGCATCTGAAGTGAGAGCTTTGTGTCACAAGAGCCTTTGTCAATTTGCACAACTGAGCTCTAGTGATACAGGGTGTGGATAGAGAATATATTACCAAAAATAGCTGGTCAAAGGGAGAAAAAAAATGCATGCTGAGGGGTACTGTATGAAAGGCTGCTAAGAGTTTATTAGCTTATTAGACTAGTTGTCTTATTGGATTCATCAGAGCTGATAGACTCAGGACACCATAAACAGTCCATGTCAGCACAAGGCCACCAGCAACAACAGCTCATATAAATCTGACTACATCCAAGAAGGATTTAGTGTGCTCTGTTTAGGGAAAGAATATGGGATTATACATATGCTGATGGCACAAGGGACTTCTTGAGGGATTTGCTGTCTCCCTGCCTCTAAGTCAACAGCTGGGTTTGGCCCCTGAGCTGCTGCTCCAGCTGGGCAGCACTGAGTGAGAGCAAATTATATGAGCGAATAAGCAGCATGGGGATAGTTTTCTGCTGTTAATAACAACAACACCCTGATACTGTTGTTGTCCTTGTTGTTGTTGTTGTTCTTCTTCCTATTATTATCCTGATACAGCTTTATTATTTAAGGTTGTACTCATAAGTATTGGTTGCGACATCTGTCTCCCATGTCCTGATCCCCTGTCAGGGAAAACAGAACATGCAACACCTGTGCATTGGGTCAAACACTGTGGAGGAACAGCACAAGTACAGTAAGCAAAAAGAAAAGTGTCAGAATGGTGCATCTGCAACATCTAAAATCCCTTTCTGCCACCCTGAGCTCTTGAGTAATGTCATTACAGTAAATGTTAAGGACCTAAGATGATGAAGTTAGTTTCTTCTCCAGTTATCACAGCTCCATTCACACCATTGTGGATGGGAGAAGACAATTCACAGAAGGTTTTTGTATACACAGAAGATGTAGAAGAGTGAAAAATCTGAGCAAATGGTCATTAACAGTTTCTCCATCCTTTTTTGATGGACTTCAAACCTGGCTTCTTTCCAGAGTCTCCACTAGCCAACCTTGATATACACATGGATAAATACGGTTCTGTGCAATAGGAATACCATAATTTGGGCCAGAGACTCAATATGAGGAGAAACTGCCCTCTTCAAAGAAAGGCTTACAGACTTGCATTGTCACTGGTGACTTTGAGACCCAGTTTCTCTATCCTCTGGTGGCCCACACTGGCATCCAGTGCATACCCTCAGCTCCAGAAGGTAAGGTATAGGAACAATTCCACTTTTATGACCTTTCCCTTGTTTTTGGGTAAGACAGCAGCAGATCCCTATTTCCATTGTGTATTTATTGCTTCTGGAATGAGTTTGCTTCCCACTTTAGGCAACAAAATCTGGACTATCTGAGAATATCTGGTGGGGATAAACAAACTTATACCCAATCCTGATTTTTGGGAAAAAGGTGGTCTCCCACGTTTTAAAAATAGTTGCATTAAAATGAACTCACCTTTAATTTTTCTATGAGTGATTGCTCTGAGTAGACAGTGAACTGCTGTCAAGTAATCAAATATTTGCGTACCTTCTTAACAGACACCAGATTAATCTATAACTTGTAAGATAGCATTTGAAAATGTGATAGTGGTTTGTGTCACGCATCTTGAACTACTCTCAGGTCCCAAGTGCCGGAACCATGACATTCAAAGAATGTTTTCCTGATGAAATGTGTTAATACTTTACCATATGTAACCACCAGTGATGAATTACTTTGGCATTCACTGTAAGAACATTAACCAAGATGAACCCATTTGGTGTTAATGTCAGTGTAATATATAGCTCCCTGGGTAACCCCTTGGAGCTTAACATTCATTTACAAAACAGTTTTTCAAAAGAATTTTTTACTACGCTTTTCTATTTTCGAATTAGCAGACAAGCCCTTTTGGATTATATTTTTCATTTCTGCCTAAATGCTGTGCTCCCTGGCTAACCTGCATTTCAGGACTGCAATCTCTGTTCTTGAGGGACAGCTTGGATGACAGTCCTACAAAATACTCTAAAATCACACATATTGATGGGAATAAGGTTATCTCTTTTGAACTGCTACATACATCACCTGGCTCATACATCCAAATATCTCTTCCATACTACCTGTGCCTTTGCTTGTATTACTGTCTTCTAAATTGCATTTTGTACACCCAAACAACAAACAGATGTTTCGTCCTTTCTTGATTACTATATAGTTCATGTCAGCCACTTTCTCTAGTCAAGTGAAAAACTGTTTATCCTTTATTTCATCTGTAGTTTGGAACACATTTCTCAAAATGCAGGAAAAGCATCACTCCATGCTCTCCTTTCCTGCCACCGCTGGAGGTTTGGGTACAAACTACCTGCAATCCATGGTTTGGTGTGCTGTGCATGGTACATGGTGTAGCTGGTGTGGCAGTAGCAAATTGCAGTGTTTGTGTTGCTGGGATATTGTGAGCAGAGACTGCAGGGGTTTATTTGTGCTACCCAGGTAGTGGAGGAACAAAATTTCTATGCTGGAGTGTAAATCCTCTTTAGATGAGATGAATTCTTGTTGAACTCTGATAGCAACGTGGCCATTCAGGGATAATTGCTTGTTTATGAAGATGTTTTGGGACTGAGAAGTTAGCCTGATTTTAATCCATTCAGAGTGCTCTATTTACCACAAAATGTCAGCTAGTGCTAGGTCAAATGCCAAATTTCATTTCAAAAAAAAGTTAATATGACAAGATTTATTTTCCATAAGCCATGTTGATGGATATTAATTATATTACCATCCATTAACTCTCCTCAAATGGTTGTTGCATTATTTAGTTGGTGATCAATGTTAGGATAGATCATCCTGTTTGTCCTTTTCAAAATGTTGTGACGTTTCTTTTCTTGCAGCTTTCTGGGACATCCATGGAGCTCCTGGACTTTTTGAAATTTGGCATTACTGTTCCAGAGAGCTTGAGCAGCATTTTAAAAAGAGGATTTCAAACTATGTCCACTTATTAAAAAACTCTACAGAACATCATAATTTTATTAGATATTTAACATTTTAAGGTGTTACTATTGTAAAGAAATTTATTTCAACGTTATGATATGGGTCATTAAAATCATCGCCTTTTCCCACACATACAAAAGAGAAATGTTTGCTGAACACTCCCATTTTTCTGCCTTATTATTTATTGCTTGTATAGTTTTTCTCTGCTAATGGACCTGTGCTGTCTACCACGGGCAATGAGCACAGCTGCCCAAAGACCTGCTAAACTAGATTTTTCTCGGATGTATTTGCAAGTTCAAGAAAAAAACAACTAGGAACTGCCCCAAAATTCCAAAATCTCCTCTAACTGGTCTTAATTATGAGTTGGTAGGTCTTCATGCATTCATTGGCTTCCTCTAATAATTTTCTAGCTTCTAAATTATAGTATTAAAAACTTTGTCTTTCATTCCGCATCCTATATACATGTATTTTTGTGGTTGCTTCTGCTTTTCCTCTAAACTAGGTTTTTGGTTCTCTTTAAACTAATGTAAGATTACATCTGGATTCTAGGTTTAGACCAAGGATAGACTTTTTTGAATATTAAATTAGATATTCTTCATATTTTTCTGACATATTTAATTTTTTTGTTTACTTTTAGTATTTACACCAACAGATTAGGCTTATAACCATTTTTAGCTTTGCAAACCTTTTTTTTAAAGAACTGAATTCTACCCTTTTTTAAAAGAACTGAATGTTTATGCTACTGGCTGGCACAATATTCTGTTTGGAATGTAATACATGTAACCACTGATTTAATCAGACCTCTGATGAACTTTTTCCTGATGAACAGGTACACAAAATCAAATACAACATACCTGAAGGGAAAGTTTTCATTCAGAACCCTCAGAAAATCCAGATAATATTTTAGTATTGCCAGTGTGAGACCCTCAGTATGTGTCAAACAATAATTTGTGAAATCACACGGTGATTTTCCTTTCTTGATATACTGAGAAGTGCAGTGTTTGACTAAGGGGATCAGCACAGGTCAGAGCAATGTGTCTGTCCCAATTCTCTTAGAAGAGAGTGACCAAACAAATAAACTGTAACTCTGGAGAAAAGCGAGGCACAATGAGGATGTCTCTGAACCTGTATGGGATGACATGGCTGCTGTTACATATGAATAGATATTTTGGTTCCATTTACTATTTTTTACATAAATTTCCTTGAACAGATTAATTTCTATTTCATCTAAGACCCATTTTTGCCAGTTTCTCTTGAGCAGCGATAGGGATTCCAAGTACAGCATTAAGCAAATGGTATAAATATGCTACAAAATATTTTCACAAATATTTTCCATTCATTTTCCTCACAGCTTTGAGCAAGGTTTAAATATCAAATGTTAAAATATTCAAAAGAAAAGATTCAGTTAGAAGATTTGTCATTCTGTTGGCTGAGGCACATAAAAAGTAGAACTGAATCAATGACTAGCATATTATGAGCAACACAAATTCTGAACAAATACCGGAAAATAAATCCAAGACCACAAATTAATTAAAAAGCAAACTCAACAATAATTTTTAGATGTTGAAGTGCGCGCGTCCAGAGGGTCAGCGCGGTCAGTCCCAGCACGCCTCCAACAGGACTGATGTGTGGGTCCTTGGTTCTACCTAGCACCTAGTCTGTGCTACTATGGTTGTGGTATGAATGAAAGAAGGGACTCTCGGAGACAACAGGAACGAAGGTATATTGGGGAGAACGAGGGACCCCCTCACCCTAGGTCCAGTGCCTCAGGAGAGACCCTGAACCCGGGCTGCAGGGAGGTTTTGTACAGGGCTAGCTTTAGGGGTGGGTACAAACATCCAACCAACGGGGATAAACCAGGGAGTGGCTGCCAACTGGATTACATAAACAATACCAAATCAGAGCAAAATTGGGGAGGGGACACAGGGGCCCCTGCCAATCACTGGGCTGGTCTCTCCGAAGTTTCCAGACCAGAGGGACAGGTCTTCCAGTGACTGACAGGGAGGGAAAAGATACATGGGGAAGACAGACAGGGGAGGGTGGCGGGAAAAGGGACCAATGGGGAACAGTCTCTGGGCAGAGGGGAGAGGGACAGAACAGAACATGTAACGGCTTATAGCTAAAAATAGAACTGAAGGAGCAGGGAGGCCATCTTAGGTACACAGAACTAAGTTAAAACATACAATGAAACCATAACACAAATCCACACAACCCCACACCTCCCCCTTTTTTATTTATTTAAACAGTCCGGTAGTGGGTTTCGGGACTGGACACCTCTGATTCCCACTCACTGCCTGAGGCAGGGTCAGGCGGGAGCTCGATGATCGGCTCCATGGCATGAATGGAGGGGGTGGTGGTGGAGGAAGAAATTAAATTTGTAAGTAGTCTTTTAATCAATCCAAAGGCGATGGCTACAACTAAGATAACAAAAAGAATCAGCAGTCCAGTCTTGACCCAGGAGCTGGCGATCTTAGAAAGTCCAAAGTCTTTAAAAAGATTGTCAAACCAGTCTCCCATCTCACTCTTGATGAAGTTGACTATCTCCTGTAGCTGCTTGATCGTCCCTTTGATGACCTCTGCTTTGGATGACAGGTTGAAGCAGCACAGCCCATTGAACTCCTCGCACGAGTGCTGATGGAGTAGCAGTAGATAATCGATTGCGGCCCGGCTCTGGAGGGTTGCCTGCCTGGTAACTTGCTTGTCTGATAGAAGGTCGCTTAGGGCTTTAGTTGTTAAATTTGCTTGCTTGGCCACCCAGCACTCCAATCGGCCTAATTCACCCATGGATTTTGCCACTGAGACCCAGGGCAGGAAAACTGTCAAGGCCACGGCCTTTGCCCTGGACCAGTGGATGATTTCCGATTTACAATCCGTGTCGAGACTAGCCAAGTCTCTTTTTTGGATTGGTGCTTGCAGAGATGAGTTTTTCTTGTGCCAATTGATAATTTGTGTCATATTTGGGGTAAACAAGCTCAACTTGCCCAATGTACATGGGCCTCCGATCAGCCGAGCAGGGATGCCTGTAAAAGCTCTGTCGCCGCAGATAAGAAAGTAACCTTTGGGAAGGGTACGGGGAAAAGGGTCAGCAGCGGCAGAGGACAGCATAGCAACATGGGCAATTCGGGGACACCAATTTTTTGCAACATAAGAATCTTTGATCTGGATTAAATGATAAAACGATTTTACGTGATCTTTGTGGGAGGTGTAATCAAAATGAACGCAAGAAAAGGCTTTGGATGAACCAAGGAGGTCTAATTCCTGGGGTTCTTGGGGGATGCGTGGAAGGGAGTGCGACCACTCCTTCCACAGGGCAAGAGGGTTTCTGACAAATGTGGAGGGGGTATGACCAATTTCACGAACATTATTTACTTTGACGGGGTTTCGGTTATAGGTTTGCTGCATTTGGAGGAGTGAAGGTGGGAACTCTCCCTCTTTCACAGGGATCCCTACCAGGCAGGAAGACATGGGGTCTTGGGCTGCCGCTGAGGCCAGGCAGATGTGGTCCTGGCCTAAGCTCTGTGCGAGGGTTCTCCAGACATTAGCTTTGGGCTGTGGGACGATCCAGGAGACGGTCGGGAACGGGAGACTGAGCAGCGCAGCGAGGATGACAACTGCTGTGCCATGGACTCTCATGCTGGCAACTGGACTGCAGTCCTGGAACTTAAAGAAAAAGGGGTCAGTTAAACAGCCACGAAAGGCAGTCAACAGGGGAAAATGGTCTTCATCTTTCTCTTCTTCCCAGAAAACCCAAGAGGGAAGGGTGACTGGGCAAGGGGGACTTGCCTCCAGACTTGTCTCTTCCTCCTGCTTTTTCCTCCTTCTCCAGGAGGCCACGGTGACCTGTCATACGTTGGCTTCGGTGGCTTTGGGGACATAGGGTCTCACATTGCGGGAAGGGATCCACCGCAAACCGGTGGGAGTGGAGACGCAGGCGTATCCACGCCCCCAGGTGATCAAATCATGAGAGCCCTGTGTCCTCAAAGTTTCCGGATCCTTAACAAGGACCTTTGGCCTCTCGTGAGGCTCTAACTGTGAGCTCCCATGAAAGTGGCTCGTCACCGGCAGGTTCATGGTCTCAAAAGAACAGTTTAAAAAATTTAATGTGAACAGGGCACGGGCTAGTCTGGTGGATGGTGGCTCTGTCTTGAGTATCGGTTGCTGCTGGCTGAGGACTCGTTTAAGATTTTGATGAGTCCTCTCCACGATCGCCTGACCCGTTGGGGAGTGGGGGATGCCGGTCTTATGTTTCACTCCCCATTGCTGCAGGAAGCTGCAGAATTCCCTGGACCTGTACGCTGGTCCGTTATCAGTCTTCAAAGACCTTGGGATGCCTAGGAAGGAGAAGGCTTGAATGAGATGCTTAATAGCATCCCCGGCCTTCTCCCCTGTGTGGGCAGAGGTGAAAACAGCTCCCGAGAACATGTCCACTGAGACGTGCATGCACTTCTGCCTTCCAAAGGGAGCGAAGTGCGTGACGTCTGTCTGCCACACCTCACAGCTGGACAAACCACGGGGATTCACACTCGTGTGCATGGAAGGGAGGGCGTACCGATGACACTGGGGACAGCCGGCCACAATTGCTTTGGCCTGGTCACGGGTTAGGTGAAAACGCTGGACCAGACCTGGCACATTTTGGTGATGGAGCTGGTGGCTGATCTTAGCCTGCTCGAAAAGATTCGGCAACGGGGCCACCTCAACAGGGGCAGCGAGAGCATCAGCTCTCCTGTTTCCCTCCGTGGTGAACCCCGGGAGCTCCGTGTGCGACCTTGTGTGCATCACATAGAAGGGTTGCTTTCTGTGGGAAATCAGCTTAACGAGTTTAGAAAGCAACCTAAAGAGGTTGGACACTTCTTGTAGTATAGAATGTTCTGCCCTAGAAACT
>VXBB01004040.1:6273-45502 GCA_013399915.1 Illadopsis cleaveri | reverse complement strand
TCGGTTGCTGCTGGCTGAGGACTCGTTTAAGATTTTGATGAGTCCTCTCCACGATCGCCTGACCCGTTGGGGAGTGGGGGATGCCGGTCTTATGTTTCACTCCCCATTGCTGCAGGAAGCTGCAGAATTCCCTGGACCTGTACGCTGGTCCGTTATCAGTCTTCAAAGACCTTGGGATGCCTAGGAAGGAGAAGGCTTGAATGAGATGCTTAATAGCATCCCCGGCCTTCTCCCCTGTGTGGGCAGAGGTGAAAACAGCTCCCGAGAACATGTCCACTGAGACGTGCATGCACTTCTGCCTTCCAAAGGGAGCGAAGTGCGTGACGTCTGTCTGCCACACCTCACAGCTGGACAAACCACGGGGATTCACACTCGTGTGCATGGAAGGGAGGGCGTACCGATGACACTGGGGACAGCCGGCCACAATTGCTTTGGCCTGGTCACGGGTTAGGTGAAAACGCTGGACCAGACCTGGCACATTTTGGTGATGGAGCTGGTGGCTGATCTTAGCCTGCTCGAAAAGATTCGGCAACGGGGCCACCTCAACAGGGGCAGCGAGAGCATCAGCTCTCCTGTTTCCCTCCGTGGTGAACCCCGGGAGCTCCGTGTGCGACCTTGTGTGCATCACATAGAAGGGTTGCTTTCTGTGGGAAATCAGCTTAACGAGTTTAGAAAGCAACCTAAAGAGGTTGGACACTTCTTGTAGTATAGAATGTTCTGCCCTAGAAACTACTCCTGCGACATAGCTCAAATCAGTTACCAAATTGAAAGGTCCAGGTAATGTCTCAAATGCTCTAACGACTGTGGCCAACTCAGCGACTTGAGGCGAACCTTCTAACTCCACAACATCTGATTCCCACCACTGAGTAAGAGGGTTCCGCCAAGTCATGACTGACTTGTGGGACCTTCCGGACGTGTCCGTAAAAATAGTTAGAGCATTGAGAGGCTCTTTGCTTTGGACACTTTTTAACTCCAATAGAAATTAGGCATCCGAATTGAAAATTTTATGGGCAGGCCGATGAATTGAAATTTGGCCAGGGTAGTTGTCTAGAGCGAACTGCAGTGCTTCATTTTCTTGAAGCAGGTGTTCCAACATCGTTTTCGTTATTTGGCCCGAATTTAACCGAATTGGCATGTGAATGCACTCAAATTCACAACCAGCCAGTTCTCTAAGGCGGACTCTGGCCTTCCGGATCAGATCTGCCATCAGTTCCTATGGCCTTGTCATCCTCTTGGACCGATCTTGGCTCAGAAAGACCCACTCTATGATGGAGAGAGGATCTCCTTTGCCTTGGTCCTTCTTTGATGTCTGGAGGGTCTTGCTGTCCCGCGGGAAGATCATCCCGTGGAGGTGTGGCAATCTTCCTAGAATGATAAAACGGAAAGAGAGGTCAGGCTTGCACCTATTGGCCTGCCTGGTGGACAACGCATGTTGGATTTCCTCGAGTGCGATTTTTGCCTCTGGGGTGAGGGTCCTAGGGGAACTCAGCCCCTCTCCTCCTTTCAACAAATCGAAAAGGGGGGCCAGGTCCTCAGTAGAGAGATCCAGCCAAGGTCTCACCCAGTTCAAAGCCCCACACAGCTGGTGGACGTCCGCAAGAGTCTGAATTTGGGTCTTGATTGTCAATTTTTGAGGAACAATGGTCCTCCAACCGATTTCCAGCCCCAGGTACTTCCAGGGTGGCATCTTTTGAATCTTAGACTCTTGCAGCTCGAACCCTGCAGCAACCAGTGAAGTCACCGTGAGGTCAAGCGCGTGGGCCAGCAGGTCGTCGTTCGGTGCACACACCAAGACATCATGCATATAATGGTGGATGATGGCTTGGGGTGCGGCTGCGCGGACTGGCGCGAGCAGGGAAGAGACGTACCATTGGCATATAACAGGAGAGTTTTTCATGCCTTGAGGGAGAATCCTGCAATGGTACCTCTTCCGAGGGGCTTCTTGGTTCAAAGTGGGCACCGAGAAGGCAAAACGTGGGGCATCGTCAGGGTGGAGGGGAATTTGGAAAAAACAGTCTTTTACATCGATAATCGCCAGATTCCAATTTTCAGGCAGCATGGTTGGGGAAGGCATCCCTGGTTGGAGAGATCCCATGTCTTCAATGACCTCATTAATTTTTTGGAGGTTGTGAAGGAGCCGCCACCTGGTTTTGTTGGCTTTTTGAATGACAAACACCGGGGAGTTCCACGGTGACGTGGTCTCCTCGATGTTGCCCTTTCTGAGCTGCTCTTCCACAAGCTCGTTGAGCGCCTTTAATTTCTGTTTTGAGGGCAGCCCCTGCTCTACCCGGACTGGTTCATTAGTCAGCCAATTCAGTTTTTGGGTAGGGAGCTCTTCAGTGACCGCTGCCTGAAAAACCTTTGGAGGGTCGGGAAAGCCAATTGTGATCCTCCATTGGGACATTAGATCTCTTCCCCACAGGGGTGCGTCAAAGTCTAAAACTAAAGGGCGTAGCGTAGCCAATTGCCCTTTCGGCCCCTCAATTTTTACCACGCTCTTAGATTGTCGGGCCAATTGTAAACCCTCAACACCATTAACGTGCTTTATCACGTTTTGCAATTCTCAATGTGACAGCCACAAAGATCTCTTCCCCACAGGGGTGCGTCAAAGTCTAAAACTAAAGGGCGTAGCGTAGCCAATTGCCCTTTCGGCCCCTCAATTTTTACCACGCTCTTAGATTGTCGGGCCAATTGTAAACCCTCAACACCATTAACGTGCTTTATCACGTTTTGCAATTCTCAATGTGACAGCCACAAACTCTCCGGGATGACCATCACATCTGCGCCTGTGTCCCAAACTTCTTCAATGAGTTTGGATTCTTCACCCACCGAAAGCTTACAGTAATCCTTTGGCTTGTTATGGCCGATTTTCTTCACCACAGCAACTGTGGTGCCTTTGCTGCACTCTTCTCTGCCATCTTCTGCAGTGCCTTCTTCTTCTGGGCTTGCTTCTACAGCAAGCCCCTCCAAGGCAGGGATGACTTGGGCGATGGTTTGCCCCTTGGGTAAAAAGATGGGTGGGTCTTCACTNCCCCAGGTGGGGGCAGGGAGGCCGCAGCTCGTAGACATAACAACAGAAAGAGTACAGAGACAAAGGGCACGATTGGGATACGAGGCATCGCCAACCCAGGACAACCGACAATGACATACTTCGATTCCACCATTCGCCACATGCTGGGTTCTTTTGAGACCATGGCGGTCTTCCAATCATGGTCCCACAGGTGAAGAGGCTCTGCCAACTGGANAACTGTGGTGCCTTTGCTGCACTCTTCTCTGCCATCTTCTGCAGTGCCTTCTTCTTCTGGGCTTGCTTCTACAGCAAGCCCCTCCAAGGCAGGGATGACTTGGGCGATGGTTTGCCCCTTGGGTAAAAAGATGGGTGGGTCTTCACTGCGCAGCCATACCACGAATCGCCCTGGGTCAGACTTTATCGTCCTAGGAGCGATTTTGATGTCGTGTGGTGTAAACTTATAGTCACCGACAATGACATACTTCGATTCCACCATTCGCCACATGCTGGGTTCTTTTGAGACCATGGCGGTCTTCCAATCATGGTCCCACAGGTGAAGAGGCTCTGCCAACTGGAGCCTAAAGGGCTCATACCTGTCGGTCGTTGTCAATGATCCCGTAGGTTCTGGCAGTATTATGTGCTCTGGTTTTATTGCGTTCAGATCCCGTATGGTGTCCTGTGAAGGAGTATGTGTCAAATCCTGTGAGAAAGAAGACAAATCCGGGTTAGGTGACCCCTTCTCATCCTGGGTTTCCCGGACTGCCCGATTGGGGTCGTCACGTTGGGCAGCCCCACGCTCCCTACTTAGTTATTTCGCGGCCTGGTGGCCTCGCTCCCCTCAATCTCCCTTTCTTTTAAAAACTGATCAAAATGTCCTTTCAAGGGGCACTCGCTGGTCCAGTGACTCTTTTGGCCGCAGTGGAAGCATGGGCAGTCGGCCTGTGCAGGAACAGGCTTCCTTTGCGGTCCCGGTGTTCTTGGCGTTTTCTGTGAATCTGATGTTCCCATGACTGCAGCGACAACTCTCGGGCACAGCTTCTCTTTCGGGGCTGTCTTCTTGGGCAGCAGTGAGACAGTGGAGCTGAATGCTTGGAGCATCTCTTGGAGGGGAGGTATCGTGCCTGGCTCCCGCGGCATGAGCATGAGGGCGGCTGGCACTCTTCATTGGCGTGCGAGAACACCATCTGCTGCACTACCTCCCTCTGCACCTGCTCTCCAGGTACCTGCTGCTCCACCGCTGCTGTGACCCGCTCCACAAACTTGACGAATGGTTCCTGTGGCCCCTGAAAGATCTCAAGATACGGTTGAGAAGGCCCAGAGGGCTGCATCTTTACAAAGGCTTTCCAAGCTTGCTCTGCAGAAAACTCAAGAAGACCTTGGGGGATGTTGGTGGCCTGAAGTTCTTCTAACGCCCAATTGCCCTCACCCACTAAATTGTCAAGGGTGATTGGGTTCCCTCCATTGTCAGTTGTGGTAGTAGGATCTCTTAACAAGCCTGGGAGGTCGTCCCTGAGCAAGTCTTTCCAGGTGATCTCCCATAGCTCGAACTCCATTTTGCTGGAGAGACACCTGAAAAGCTGCCTTAAATCAAATGGGACGACTGTCATCCCGGCGAATGAAGTTGACAACAGTCCCTGGAAGTATGGACTATCTCGTCCATACTCCTTCAGGGCCTTCATGAGATCTTTTACTACCGTCTGTGACAATGCCCTCCAGGTGGTGATGGTCGTCCCTCCCCCTCGGCTCCTCCGGTAGGTAACCGAAGGGAGGGTAGGGATGCCACTGGGGCCTGCACTTCCGACCTCCAGCTCCTCTCCCTCCTTGCTCCAAGCGTGGGAACCGGAAGGCAGAGCGTGGGAACCGGAAGTGGGGAGGGACTCAGGCCATCCCGGGGGTGTGTTCTCATGAGGGGCGGTCGGAAAGGGGACGGTACCAGGTGCGGAGTAGGGCGGGAGAAGGGGTGGAGACAAGTCCTGGGAAAAAGGAGGGGGGGTTGGGGACAGGAAGGGGTTGGGAGGAGGGTGGAGAAAGGGATTCTGGGGAGAAGAAGCAGGAGCGCGGGAAAATGAGGAAAGGGAAGACGACCGCGCCACGTGGCTGCTGCCATCTTCCGCACACCTCTCCCTGTCGCCATTTCCCAAACCAAGGGAGGAGGCGCCATTTTGTGGCCGCTCTCCCGCTGCGAACGAAAACCAAACACGGGGCTTTTCAACAGGGAAAGACGGGGAAGGGCAGAGATCCTGGGTAGCCTGGCCCGCCAGGCTACCACAAGAACCCCGAGCAGTCTGGCCATGACTGCTCGGGCGGGGGGACTCCGGAATCCTAGGGATGCTGGGGCTGGTGGACTCTGAAAGTGCCGCCGCACCCTTGAGGATTCCTGCCGGGGATCTGGGAGGATAAGGAGAAACGAGGCCAGGAGAACAAACAGGGGAATAACCCTTGGAGGGTTCAGCATTCCCTTTCTGCACTCCTTGAATATCCTTTAAGACGGCTTTTACCAGCCGTGGCCAAAATACAAATTTAGATGCATTTGCGTCCTCCGACCGAGACAATTGGTCAAATTTTCTGCAGACATTCTTCCAAAAGGGAATGCTGCTGATATGATGGGGTGATTTTGGGGAAGTGCAGGAAGATATACGTTACAAATTTTTTCACCTCTCCTTTCGAAAACTTAACTTTTCCAACAACCAAAACACCAACTAAACCTCCATACACCTCTTTCTGGGTGGTAGAAAGCCTTGCACTCATTCCGGCACGATGTCAATCTCTACTGCCCCTCCCAGCGACACCGACAACGAAAAACAACAATTCAAAACAAATCCGACCCACTTAAAACCCAGCCAGGCCGCCAACCTCGCCACCGGAGGGGTCTCCCAAAACCAAAACTCGAGCCAGTAAAACCGAAACCGACCCGACCGACTCTTAAAATAAAACTTAACACTAACAGAATGAAATGAAAATCCATGTGGGCTCCAAACCCAGAGAAGGGCAATAAGGCAAAGGGGCGCTCCCGCAACCCTCGGTACTCCTCCTCCCCCGGGGGCTGCAGCCAAAGAATGTGCAAGGTTTTATACAAAAACCTCTCAGGTGAGTATACCCCCCCGTTTTCTGGGATGTACTCACCGAGCCCTGGGATAATCAAAAGCGGTGTCACAGGGGTAATTCCACAACCAAGAGGAACTCCTGTGGGTGTCAGGAGCCGCTCCTCTTGTCCACTGGGAGTGCACTCAAGTGAGCTGCTCCAACCAGTGGTGCATGAAGCGCTGAGAGCTCTGGGGCACGCCGATGCGACACCCACTCAAAGGTTCCTGGGTCACGGGATCTGGTTCTTCGGGCCACCGTGTCGGCCCCCGTGCTGCAGCAAATCCTGGCGCTGGCAGGCGCTGGCAGGCCCCACATTGGGCACCAATCTGTCGAAGTGCGCGCGTCCAGATGGTCAGCCTGGCACGCCTCCAACAGGACTGATGTGTGGGTCCTTGGTTCTACCTAGCACCTAGTCTGTGCTACTATGGTTGTGGTATGAATGAAAGAGGGGACTCTTGGAGACAACAGGAACGAAGGTTTATTGGGGAGAACGAGGGACCCCCTCACCCTAGGTCCAGTGCCTCAGGAGAGACCCTGAACCCAGGCTGCAGGGGGGTTTTGTACAGGGCTAGCTTTAGGGGTGGGTACAAACATCCAACCAACGGGGATAAACCAGGGAGTGGCTGCCAACTGGATTACATAAACAATACCAAATCAGAGCAAAATTGGGGAGGGGACACAGGGGCCCCTGCCAATCACTGGGCTGGTCTCTCCGAAGTTTCCAGACCAGAGGGACAGGTCTTCCAGTGACTGACAGGGAGGGAAAAGATACATGGGGAAGACAGACAGGGGAGGGTGGCGGGAAAAGGGACCAATGGGGAACAGTCTCTGGGCAGAGGGGAGAGGGACAGAACAGAACATGTAACGGCTTATAGCTAAAAATAGAACTGAAGGAGCAGGGAGGCCATCTTAGGTACACAGAACTAAGTTAAAACATACAATGAAACCATAACACAAATCCACACAACCCCACATTTAGAGATAAAGACGTGCAATAAGTTAGTTCACTACCAAAAGATCAAATAAGGGAAATAGTCCCACTACTCCAAATCGATTCATTACTTCTCAGATAAAAAAGAAGACTGATGTACAAATGTACATTGTCTTCTCTTTTTTTCTGAAGAATTCCCCAGCATAAGTCCGTATATGAAGATTATAAATGAACCCACAGAGGGAGAAATAGAGTTCAAAAGTAACATTCTTTCTCTATTCTAAGGCCACCTTTTTGTTGCATATAATATGGACAATTAATTCACAATGGTCACACCTTAATCTAAATTACTCTTGGTTAGATGTGCTGTCATCCATAAATGTTATTTTCTGTATGGAAAATACGGATATTATGATGATCCCAACACAGAAACAGGATAACTGCTTGGTATTACTTAGGAAGTCATTCAATTGAGATTTCATTCTTTCACCCTCCACTTCAGCTGTTCTCCAAAAAATATGACAGAGACTAACAATAATTACTCTGGTCATTGTCAAGATATCTGCATAGCAAGAAGAAGTTCAGAAAAAGTCTGCTGAACTTGTGTTGTCCTCACTTTTCTAGCTCGTGAATGTTTGGACATTGCAATCCTGTTTTCTCACGCAGCTCAACATCAACAATGTATATTTTTAGATTGTTTTTCATATTTCTCCTCTGAGAGGAGAATTGATTGATGGTGGTGTTCACCATCCAGGTTGAAGAGGTGGTGACCTAAATGACCAATCTCTTGCCTTTGTACAAACTGTATATAAGATGGAGTCGGATGAGGAAGAAGAGAGAATGTAGAAGAAGATTTTAGAATAAAGTATCATTAGCTTTCCCTTCACCTGCTGCTGCCTGCCTTGTTCCTTCTGTGGGTCTGACCCTCCTACATATGGAGCCGAGTGTGACATCCTGCTACAAACTTGTTTCATAAAGCACATGGCCAGCTATGAACTCGCACCTTCCTTGACATCAAGGAAGGACAGATTTTTATTCCAAGCCATTCTGTGGAAAACACCAGCCAAGACTCTGTTCTGACAGCACCAGAGTGACAAGCTGGCTAGGTGGTATCACATTTGTGTACACGTGAAACTGCAGCTGGCTAAAATACGTATTTGTAAGACTTTATTTATGCTTTGCATTTATCTTTTATTCTTTCTCCCTTTAAGGAGCTATAGACATGGGTTATTAAGAGTGACAAACTTTGCCATCACAGATATTGCCTCTGTCATTTTGCCAGAGATTTTGCTGAAGTCCCACTCTGTATTTGATAATTCACAGATCTCAGTTCTATCAACATATCTGTAATGAATACTAATTCACTAAAGTTTTGCTTGTTTGTTTTCATTCTGCAATGCCAACTTTGTGACCTTAATTTTATTCTGAAATCAGTTCAACCTACTCAGCCTTTGATCCTAATGCATAGGCACTTTTTAACTGGACTTTTTTCACTGTGTGAGTGTTGGATCCACAGATACTTCAGGAGCTGTAGCAAACAGCTCTCAACTGTACAAACAGGAATATTCCAGAATTTAATGTCTTTTCTGAGAATATTTGAATGGGAAGATGACACTGTTCCACCTTTGAAAACTGCTTTTTGCTTTGTGAAAGCTGGAAATTACTTTCACCTTCTGCAACCTGTGACATAAGTGTTTTTAATTTTTTGATGCAGCAGTAGCTGTTTACACAGCTCTGCACATGGATGCATTTGTAAGGCAGGGTGGAATGAGGTGGCTGTAAAACTGGAGAACATTTGGAGAACATTTATGAAAAAACACATGTAGAGTGCCTTCCAGAGTGAGAAAAGCCACAAACCCTGACCTAATATTTAATATAAAAATACAATCTGCTTTTGCTATCACACACTGTCAGAAATGCTGAGGCAATNACAGATTAAACCTTATAAAAATGCACCCCCACAGCAATATATGGGGATGAAGAGCTTGACAAGCCATGACTGGTTGTCAGGGGAAGGTGTTTGCCTGTTGAGTTTCAAAGAGTTGTTTTACCTCAGAGTCGGGTCACAGGCATTTTTCTGGGAAGCCTACACTGTAGCAGTGAGCAAATATGCCCTTTTCATCTTTTCCTCATGGGACCTACCTTCAGACACCATCTTTATCTTTTTTTTTTTTTTTTTTTTTTTTTTTTTTTTTTTTTTTTTTTTTGTCATGCTTTTCTACAACACTGTAGTTCATTTCAGGTCTCACTGAAAAGCACAGTGGCTTGTGTGAAGTGGCTATATGAAGGCATTTGACTCACTCTTGATTTCCAGATTCCAGCTGCATGCACCAGGTTCTTTTGAACTAGACTTCTGTGGGAAGAACCAACTCCAGAAGTGACTTTCTGCACAGCCCTTTTAAGAGATAGAATCCTAATTAAAAAAACCCAAACAAAACCAAATCAATAACCTGACTAATTAAATATGAAGATTCTTCAAGATCGGGGTTTTTTTAGGGTCTGTGGTCTGATACACATCTCGTAAGAGAGGTGAATTTGACCATTAAGTATCTAGGTAATTGCAAACACAAGACATAACTTTAGTCCAGGGTTTTGAAAATTGGCACTTAGAAAGAACGAACTTTCTCAATTTTTGAGCAAAATAATTTTTCAAGAAAGAATTGATTTAGATTTTTTTTTCTTAAATTTTAGCTTGCAAACTTGAGAGATAACAAAAAAAAAGTGTCCTTTTTCCTTTTTGCAGAGTTTCACAAAGAATTATTTCTAGAGTCTACCCTACTGAATGAAATGCTACTGTCATATCACATAACAGATAATGAGATGCACTTTTGAAAGCAGGCTTTAAGGAAGGAGAGAGAGCAAAGACGAAATGAATGAGAAAGGCACAGCGGATAAGCAAAGTTAAATTAGGAAATGCAAAAAGGGTACTTTGGGCAGGAAATGTTGCAGATGAAAAAAAGAAGTTATGAAGATATATAGAAATGAACCAAGAAATTAAAAGATACAGGCTTGCAATAGTCAGAGATGTAACTTTTTAGTGTGCCTAGGAAGAGGAAAACAAGCGTAAAGCAGACATACCTAATGTAGTGTTTCTCCAGGTACTGCAATCAAGCCTCCTGACTACATTGTAATTATTCTGAAGAAGAAAAATATTAAGCTCCTTGGTCATTCATTGCAAAGGTGAAGTCTTTGTTCCCTAAAATGCATTTATTTATATATTTATTTTTTTATTGTTTAGTTTTCTGAAAGGAGAAGGAGAAGGATAGGAGGCAAAGGGGCAGAAATTGATCCTCAGGAAGTTCCACCTGAATATGAAGAACTTCTTTACTGTATGGGTAACTGTACACAGAAACAGATTGCCCAGAGAGGCTGTGGAGTCTCCCTTACTGGAGATATTCAAGAACTCTCTGGACACAATCCTGTGCCAAATGTTCTGGGATGACCCTGCTTGAGCAGGGAGACTGGACTGGAGGACCCTCTGTGGTCCTTTCCAACTGGACCCATTCTGTGATTCTCATTTGCAGAAGGAGAAGGAGACAGAAAGGGAAAGTGAAGGGGAAGGGAAAAAAGGAAAAAAATATGATCTAGAAATGCTTCATGGGCTTTTAATTTCAGGGGTGTGTTACATCTTCTCTAACAGTGTATTTATGTATATATATCTGTTGGCACTCTGCAGAAAGGTTGAAACCATTAGCTGTTACTCTACCAGCTGCCCCACTCGTACTGTGCACATCTGCATTGCTGTTAAACATATGTGTTTCAGGGTTACTGGTTGTATTTATTCCACAAATAGTTTCGTTCTACTGTATTCCCCAAATCTCTGTAATTTAATCTTTGTCTGACAACTATTCAAACAAAAAGAGGAGAGGGAAATCCTGAGGTGATTCAAATATCGACTCAGAGCAATCATCGTTTTGCATGCAGTCAATACTGACCTTTTCCATTTGGAAAACTTGAAGGGGAAAAGAACAGCTGTTTTTTTCCATTATAGTTTAACTCTTAAAGTAATATACACAGAGTGTTCTTATGTATGTGGGGAGTTTTAATGAGAAACAGGGGACCAGTAAGAGTTTTACACTCTCACAGCATCTAGAAACCATAAGATACTAAATTTCATTCCACACATTTCTCATGCCCAACTGCTTGATACTTGCTGTGTTGAACGACTCTTGATGCTCAGAAATGTTTTCTGCGGTAATTATAAATCATCCCACCCCAAACTCCTGTGTTAGATTGTATATTAGCATATCTGGTGACAGCAGGCTTGGCACAGGGAATGCTGGCATCTGAAAATACATGTAATGGGAAAATTTTGTGTCTTAAAGAGGTTTTTAGACGTAGGGTACTGAGCTCCTAAGTGACTTTCATGTCCCTTATTTGCTTCATTCCCCTTAGGCATGCTTAAACACCACACCAGCAGTTATCACAAGATAGAGAGATGCCAGCTAGTTAAAGATTTCCCCTCATCAGGAAGGTTTTGTTTGCTACCTTCCATTCATGGCAACCTTAAATTTCCTGACCTGTGATAAGTCATCCTATTAGATAGGAGAAGCCATGCTGAAGTAATGAAGAGATTAAAATACATGGGATGCTGCTCTCCAAATTAATTATCTGAAATCTGCCCTTCATGATCACCAGGAAAAAAATGCTAAAAATATTTTGGTTGTGTTGGTCTAGATTTATGCCTGGTATGATTTTACTGGTTATCAGGGAAAAAAGACTTATTTTCAGGTTAAATCCTTCTCTAAAGTTACATGATGGAAAGATCTGGCTGCAGACACCTACTGTTGTTTGTTATGAAACCATTATCAATGAAATGTTAATGAAGAAAAGACTGGGCTGAGCTCTGTAAAAATGGAGTATTAGTACTAGTGGAAGAAAAATGTTTGTATGAGAGAGATCATCATTTACAGAAATGTCAGCATAAGTTTCTTTTTGGAGGAGGGAGCTTTACATCTCTGAGGTAAAGACTACAGCAGCAGGTTGCCCCAGCGAGTGACTGACCTGAAATCGAAAGTACTATCTTTTATTTCTACCTCTCATTTTTCGGTAGATCTCAGAATTGGGGTAATGAATTGGACTGTCCAGATGTTTTTACTATTAATTTTCCGAGTTTCACGTTTCCCTTTTGAAATTCTTTTGTTTGTATGGATTCTATTTGTAATTTAAGTTTTACATTTCAGAGGCACTTTGGCTCCTGATGTCTCACTCTCAGCAGCTCTGTAAATAAAAACGCAGTCTGCACACCTTTAACACACTAAAAAAGGTACACTAAAAACATTCCCATATAACAGCAAGTTAAAAATAAGCATCTTCAAAATTTCTTATTGAAGCTACATCTGTTGTTTTCATGGTGAATCTGCAGGCAGCATCACCTTGAATTTACTTACTTAATTGTAATGCAGTCAGTGGAATGTCAGGATTTCAATACAGGTTCATCTGCTGGGCTGCATCTAATGCAGAATAAATCCTGGTTATAAGTCCGAGGTGCACCACAGAATGGAAATAGCAGTTTTTATTTCTGGGGCAAGACAGANACCCCAAAGCTGGCTAGAACTAGGGGACTTTAGGGAGCTAAAGAACAAATTAGTTCCTCAGAGTGAAAATGACAAAGCTAAATCAGTGTGTACAGTACAGGTAAAAAGAAGAAATGCTGTCTGATTCTATTGATAGTATCTGAAAAACTACAGCTTTTGAAGACAGAAATCAGATAGGTCTGGACCTTCTGTTAGAGGGAATAATAGGACAGATAAACTAGCCAGCCTCTGGCCTTTAGCATTCCAGTACCCTCATGTTGCTTGGGAGAAAAATACTGGTAATAACTGCACTTCTGAGCTAGGGCAGAGACTTCTGAAGGATGGATAAAGGCCAATTCACTCCTTTGCAGCAAAGACATGGATTTACCCTTTCATATCCTGTGTAAAGAACATTGCATCTTCTTGTGATGCTCAGACACAATATTCTCTGCAGATCCCAACAGGCTCTCCCATGACATAGGCTCCAGTTCTGTGTGCTACTTGTACAGTGCGAAAACCTTCTCTGTACTATTTTTTCACTAAAAGTTATATTACAAAAAGTGCTCCTTCTCAAAACCGATCCTCATGGCTACTGCAAGAATAACAGGCCGGGAATACAATTTTCTATGTCTGTTTTCTGCAATACCTAATTTAAAGTAGTAGAATTGGCCTAAGGTGGGGGGCAGAGACACTGCAGACCACAGTACAGAGTGTTAACACAGTGTGTGTGTACAGACCTGGGTACAGTTTCTTAACTGCTAATGATACAGCTCTCAGTGAAGAAATCAACATCTATGAAAAAACACAGGTTTTTGAGAAAAGTACCTAAATCAAATCAAATGCTCAAGTAGAAACACCTGATCATGGACATTATGCACTAATATAGAGGCAATCAAAGGAAACAGCTCACCTGACAAAGCAGAACATTCAGTATTAGGGTAGACTATTCCATCATTCATCACCAGTGAAAAATCAATTTCTCTCAAGACAGGAAGTAGTAGTGGTAGTAGTAGTAGTAGTAATAATAATAATAATAATAATAATAATAATATCAACAGTGGTAGTTCTTCAGCTTTTATTTCTTAGCTATGTTTCAAAGCAGTATTGCTTTGTATAAGCTAAAAAATAAATTCAAACTTGCCAAGAACTTTTAGCAAGCAGAAGACAGAAAAAGAAAAAGCAAGCTAGACTCAGTCATAACCCTCACTAAGAACACACTTCACAAGAACAAAAGGGCATGCAAGTAAACCATTCTTAATTATTTGTTTATGTATCAAAGTAAGAATTCAGGTGATTAGCAAGAAGATTTAGAAATGCAAAGTGAGAAAGGAGGAATAAAAGAGAAATTGTTCTTGACAGAAGCTTGCTGGGAAGTTACATAATGAGAATTCAAAACTTAATGTCAATAACTTGTTCCAAAAGGAGTATAGTAGAAATTTGGATGCATTTTTTTTCCTTTTCATAGACTTTTTTTTTACAGAATCCTGGATGGTTTAGGATCATAAGTCCTCCAGAATTTGGAGGATTATCATCATAATCATGAAACAGTACAGACTTAAAGTACATTTGTTCCTGACTTTCTGACCCCTCAAGAAAGATAAGTGATCATGTAAATTGTGTAGGAAAAAGAAAAAAAATCTCTATTTCATGGACTGCAATCTACAGGGCATGTGGTGATTACAAACCACAAACCACCCCTAAACAGTAATTTTTGAATACAGCATGTTCCGTAGGCTGTATGAGGTAACTAAATTTTACCTACAAATTGGCAGACATTCTTTCTTGTAGAAAAAGAATTAATCACTCACCTAAAAATTTGCATTTGATTAACTGCCAGAGATGATGATCATGCGGTTATATTTATTTCATCTGAATAAATTGTGATGCCCTTCACTTAAAAAGGAGTCAGTACAAGACATGGTTAGCCATTAACTGGCAAATAAACTGTGTTCCAAAGGTCCCATGAGAAGTGGCCAATGTCATTGCAAGGCTGCTTCAAATCACCTGTGAAAGGTCACAGCAACTGGGGAATCCCCCTGATGAGCAAGGAAAATGTCATCCACCTCTTCAGGAAGAAAGGCACAAAAAACTTGGGAGTTATGGGCTGGTCTGCCTAATCTCGGTTCCTGGGAAGTAATCCCCCTGGAAATCATACCCAGGCTTCTGAAGAAGACTGGGAACAAGTGAGTGACTCAGAATACCCAACATTGATTTATCTTGAGAATAAAAATGCAGAATCTTCCACAAGTGATGGAATAACCTTATGCAAGAGGATAGGTGTGGAGCAGAATGGCTAGGAAGCCTTGGAGTCCTAATGCTCAGTGGTGCAGTCTGGATACGAATCAGGAGCGTGGCTTTGCCGAGACAAAGGAACCACACTTCAAAGTGAACTATTGCAGGGATTGCAGGTGGCAGGTTGAAGCAAAATACCACTCTGCTCTGTTCAGCAGCCGGAACAGAGTGCTGAAGTAGTCTATCCATTTTTGGGTATCCTGGCAGGAAAGATCCTCATATATTGAAGCAAATACAATGGAGGGACACCAAGACGCTAAGGGGAATGGAGAACAAGATGAATGAGGAAAGACGGACAGAAACGGATTTGAGTAGTCTGAAATGGTAGTATCTAAGATCCTCATACTGCCTTGAACTGCCTTGAACTGACTTCATCTACCTAATGACGGTGTTTAAAGAAAGTGAAGCAAAAGAGGCAGCAGATCCAGTTGTAGGGTTGAAACTGTCAATTAGTTGTTAAAAAGAATATCACACTACAGGTAGTCAAACACTGCAACAAGCTGTTCAAAGAGGTTATGTGAAGTCTATCTTGAGTTATTTAAAGTTAAAATTAGACAAGGGTCTAATTTAACTCTGAAGGTGAATCTTACTTTAAAATTAGCCCTTTTTTAAGTGGGGGGTTGAGCCGGGTGATCTCCAGAAATCAGTTGCATAGTATGTGATTATATGATTGTATTTCTTTGCAGTTATTCAACTTGTGGCACAGTCAGTAACAGGATAAATTTTCAGTTTTAGTAGAAAATTACTTTATTCAGTCAGGATCTAAAGTGCTGAGAGTTCCTAAGGAAAAGAGACATTCAGTTCCCTAAGTACAGCTAAAAAAAAAAATAATCTGATTGCTTAAACAGTTAAGAAATCCTTGTAGAGCGGAGCTGGGAGAAGTGTGAACATTAACTGTTCACACAAAAGAGGTTGGGTTATGAGACAGAATGTAAATTCCCATATCCAGGTTGTCCTCCAGGATGGCAAACCTGAGGACCTTGAATCAGAAATTTGTCCGCAGCCTTGGGAAACAGTACTAACATCCTGACCGCTGACTGATTCAGAGACTGAGAACCCTCTTGGAACTGATGTAAGCATGGGCTGTTATAAATTATTTTATTTCTGCACACAATCATCTCTGAAGATATTGCAACTCTATAATTAGAAGGCATGTGTGAGTATCATCATTTTCCTAAGATGAAAACCCAAGAATTCTCAACCTCAAAGAATTGGATGAAGGTAGACAATGTACAATGTATCAGGCACTAATAAACAGTGGCCCATAGACTGTGTGTGGGAAAGCAGTCCCATCTCCTCTGGATTTTATGGTGCTCCTCCTCCAGGTCTCTGCTCTGCAGTATTTTCTGAACTATATGCACAATGCACCTCTTCTTTTTTCTAAGCAAAATAATCCTGGGATATCTTTTCAAAGTATTGGGGCAAGGCTAAGCCCCATTCTGTTGTAATGGCATGGGCTGTTTAGGTTATCATTAGGAAGAGCCCTTCAGGGACTTCATTTGGGAATGGAGTGTTAAGGTGTATGCACCTCTGATCCATGTCCTGTCTGTAGCTCTGCACCCGAAGGGCTCCAGCTGATGCTGCTTTTCCAGATAATTTCATGCAGGTTAAACTTCCCTTCATATCTTTTTATCTATACCGAGGCCACAGGGAAATCTTGAGACCTCTTGGTCCTCATCTTCCTGAAGTTAGCTGTTCACAGCCACAGCAGAAGAAAGCTTTGAAAGAAGCCTTTTGAAAGATTGCTTTGTACATTCACATCTGAAGGCAAAGTACTGAGTGGAGTCTACTAGCTCTGTGCATACCTTCAAGGAAATTAAACATCTGAGAATTTGCTCTTCATATTCATTTTGGTTTTTAAAGTAATACATTTTCAACTTTTGTTCCTTTTGATCTTCTTTTTTTTTTTTGGAACAAGTTTAAGCACGCTTATACTGTGTCCTGGGAGAAGTTTGCACTGTGTTTAAATCTTTCCTACAAAATATATCTCTTTTTGCCCATCCTTTCTGAAGGGTCAGATAGGCACAGGGATCAAAACCAGAATACTAGGTAAGACTGTGAGAAAAAGAAATACACATACAGTTGTACCTTCCCAACTAAAACTTCACACTGTGGGTTCAGGGCTCCCTTAGATGAAGACTGTGTTTCTGTCCATTTCTACCTTACCCTGGTGTTAGAGATCACTATCAAACAGGGAGACATTTCATTTCTACTGAGGGAATATATCCTTAAGACCTGGGAATCTGATCATTCTAGCAGTGCCCATGAGCCTAAAACACAATAAGATGCTCCATTAAGCTGTTTAGTGCTTTTTAAAACTTGTGTACCAGGGTAATTTATGGGGAAGATGTTCTTAATATTGCCCAACATTAACCAAAACACATGAGGCTGTACAGGGTAGAGAGCAAAGAGCCGGACACCCTTGTTTCTCCAAGACATTTTGTTACAAACAATTGATCCAACAATGGAAACAAGAGTCAAAAAGTGACTGCAAATAATTGTTAAGAATTTAAAAATCACTGAATGCAGAATATCTGAAGTTTGAAGGGACCCATAAGGATCATTGAGTCCAAAAATGTCTTTTTCCATGGCTTTCACAGTAGAAACCAAGTAATTTGATGGTTCAGAGCTTCTCACCTCACACCTTGAAAGAAAAGTCCCCTTCAGCCCGATTTCTCAACCCCTCTGCTTTCTGTGATGTTGAGTTGCTCACCACTACATTTTACCACACTTCAGTTTGAAGGATGGTGCATCAAAAATAAAAGATATTTGCAAGGGAAATTGCACAAAGTAAAGCTTTAAGGATGCTTCAGAGCTTGCAATATCTTTTACAACTCTTAGTAAAACTTCAAAATAGGAAGAAAAAGCAACCATATTGAGCTTGTGCAGAATTACTTTTTTGCTGATATTAAGAAAATACCGGAGCCAATGTGTTATCTGTGAAGGTTAATGTAGCAACACTTTTCACATGGAATCCAAGCTAGGCAACTTGAACTGACTAGGAGAGACTTTCCATCACTGCTTTTTCCTTTGTGTTGTTCTCAGTGAACAGTATTATCGTATTTCTTAAGCTTGGAAATTATAATGAGCAGGATAATGTGCGGGGAAGTATTCTCATTTGTTGAATGGGTTTTTTCAACTGTGGGAACCCCATTATCACTGACAAGAAAAGTGAAGATAAACCCCTGTTGACTGGAGACCATGCTGGTGTCAGTGGTTTTCAAGTATATCATGCAGTCATGTAAGAGGTTTCTATTATCTCATAGAGTGCCAAATGGGCATTAAATCCTGATACTGAAAATCCTCAGGGAAATGGCTTCTACTGAAAAATAATGAGTCTACTCATACTTGAATGTCTGCTGTCTCGACAGAGAAAAAAGCCTGGGACAAATGAACTTCAGTCCACCATTTAGAGTCTAGTGATTGCTATCTTCCCAGTGTCAACTTGAACATATCAAGTGTGATATAAAAGAGACAAAGTTAATGATCTAATAAACCTTGCTCCATCAGAAGATGCCAAGGAATGTTCTTTTGGAGCATGGGCTCATGTAGGCAGCCCACGGCTTGTTTGATGTTCTTGATTCACTGACACAAGTGGTGGAAGTCCCGAGTCTAGCTATTTTAAGAGGCTTGCTTCCTCCTGCACACACAATGTATGACCCTTGGCTTATTCCTGTTGCAGTCCCTGCAGAGCAGGCATGAGAGAGCCCTGCAGAGTGCTGGGACTGCTGCACCTGGGAGGATGAGGTAATAGGATTGCTATTTTAATGACTGGTTGTAAAGGATTTACTGTACCGTTTACCATGCACAGTGGTTCATACCAAATACTACCCAGCACAACCTTTCCAGTCTTTAAATAACTGCTAATCCCACAATATGAATATAATGTACAATACAATTCTCTGAATTCCAATTTTGGAAATAGTCTAGTTCATCAAAAGTTCAGTAGGACCAGTTGTGCACAAATGCAGAGACAGCTTTCCTCATTTCATGCTTTGCCCTACAAACCACAGGAGGCAGTTCAGTGCAAGTGCAAGCTAACCACATGGCAGCAGGTTAAGTGCAGGCAACCTACCCTCACTTTCAAGCACCAGGAGACATGGGACTAACAGCAGACATTGCAGCAAGTATGAGAAGAAAGTGCCATGGGACACTTACCTTCTCCCTGCCAAGCTGTCCCTCTAGTAACAATTAACCTGGACACTGGATACAGATCTCTCTACCTCTTTCCTGTTCCCAAATGTAGAATCAATGACCATCTCTTGCCAGAAGATCAGTCCCATTCTATTGCCTGAAACTATCATGGTCCTGTGAGCCAGAGACTTTGCAAGACAAATGCTCTTGACCAAAAGTTTTCAGAAGAAAAAAGGCAGGACGACGAACTCTAAATCTGTGGCATGCGACAGCTGCAAACAAAATATTGGCACATATCTGGAAGAATTATAGAATATCCTGAGTTGGAAGTGACCCACAAGGATCATTAAAGTCCAACTCCTGGCTCTGCACAGAATATCCCCATGAACTACATCATGTGCCTGAGAGAATTCTCCAAATTCATCTTGAACTCTGCCAGGTTTGGTGCTGTAACCACTTCCCTGGGGAGCTGGGGTTTGTCCACCCTCCAGGTATAGAACCTGCTGCTTATATCCAACCTAACCTCCCCTGAGGGTTCATTCTGTTCTTTGGGTTCTGTCACTAGAGAGAAGAGATCAGTGCTTGTCCCTCTGCTTTCTCTTGTGAGGATGTTGCAGATTTCAGCGAGGTTCACTTAGTCTCCAAAGGAAAGCCTGTGCCCAATATTGAACTCCAGACTTTACATTCCATGATCACTTTTAGCTAGCCATAGGAAAGCAGAATAGAGAAAGCATAAACATAAATAAAAATCTGAAACTTACAGGAAAAAAAACCCCAACAAACCAAATCAACCACTGGCATAATGATTAAAATGGAGACAGGCCAGCAATTCAACTGTTAACAATCATAAATTTCACTGGGGAGGAACATAAAGCAGGTAGTTTCACTTAAAAAAAAGTGTATACCAGTCCTAAGAGAGGTAGTAGTGAACAACAACAATGATAAATGTAGTTCTGGCTACAAAGAAACTCTGGGATTTGCTGTCAGAGGGAAACATCTGATTAAAATGAAGAATAAGAAAAATAGGTGATAAAGTTCTAAGGGAAGACACACAGAGACAAAAAAGGAAAGGGCAACTAAATTGAAAAGAATATTAACTTTATAGGCCTGTCTATAATAGATAAAAGTAACTGATGGCTGCAAACTTGATTTGCATACTACCCAGGGGAATGAACCTCCTGTATGCTGCTATAATAGGTATAACAAAGACTTAAATTACACCCCAACACCCACCAAAATACCCTCTCAAACCACAACCAAACAAAAACCAAACAAATCTTGGGCAAGACAAATGATGTAAAAGTTAGGAGACATCAAATGTAGATGGCCCCTGCCACCCAGACTTGGCCTTTTAAATTAATTAATACAGAGTTTATACAATAACATGCAATGATCCTCAGTCTCAAATCTCCTGAGTACTGACTTAACAAGCCTACCTGCAGTTCTTCCTTTCTTCTCACTGTTCATTTAGAGCACTGCATGAAGCAAATGATTATATAATTGAAGGCTGTATCAGAATGCAAAAGGCTGTAGATTAATGCTGTACAGACAGCATTAAATCTGACATTTCCTACCACTGGAATGCTTGCCTTTGAAATTGTAACTTTCTCCTCATGCTGATTAAGCCAGGGATTTAAACACAGAAATCAAAACGGGAAAAAAAAAATACATTAGCATTTGAAACTAATGATAATATCTAGGGTCAGAACACAGGTTTTGTACTAATTTTATACAATTAAGGTCGTAAATATTAGCAGCAGAAACCAGAAACTGTCCTGTGTCAGTACGTAAAGGTCTGCAGTGCAGAGCTAGTGCAGTGTAATGAGGGCTCCCAACTACCTGGACCAAGGCTGTGGGAAGACTGGGGACAAGCTGCTTGCCTACCAACAGAGACTAAGAATGGGGCAGAGTACATGTCCAGATCCCAGAATGTCTGTAACACAGACTCAGGATGCTGCCAAACATGGGAGACTGAGGACACTCTAATACCTGACATATCAGACACCACCGTGTGAAGTGTTTGGTGAAGAGGAACATGAAGAACACCACAGCCAGTTAGCAGCCTTACTGTCTGCAGAAGATTAGAAAGATGAATTTTCAAGCTCCACTGGCTCTGGAGGGCAGACAACCTCATCGTTACAGACCAGGTTGACAAACTGGAATTGACTTCAGCTTTGGTTTCAGCCTTAGCAGAAGCAATAATTGGCACATTTCTGCCAAACCATTGAGGTGTCCTGTATAAACAGAGAAAGCATTATTTTCGGAGCTGTTTGCTGGGAGGCAAGATAGGACATTGATTTTCTAAAAGTAAAGTCCGAAAAAGCTAGGACTTCAAATCAAAATATTAAATCATTCCTTTACCTAATATTTAAATACCTGCTTAATTACTACTCAATCTGTTAATCTCCAAGTGCAATATTATATAACTCATGTTCAGAACTTTTTTTTCCATCTCATTAGAAAGGACTTAGAAAATGCTCACTTTTTTAAATTTATTTTTTTTATTTGTGAAGTATCTGAATCAGGCTGAAATATTTTTGTTTGTAGAAGTGATGTGAACTTAGGTCTCTGAGAACTAAAGCACACAATGCTGAATGACATTGCTGTTTGTTCTGCTTTGCCAAGGTGTGCTTTCAGATAAGAGTCATATTTATGACTAAATGATTTGTCATCCATTCTTTGTTCTAGTTTATCCATCAGTGAATGCTTTATGTCATTCACTTCACCCTGTGCAAAAAAAGTTGCTATTTTAAAACTCTGTCATAAATGTCTTTTAGTGTATTGTGAAATAGATACAGTATTCAGTAACTGACAAGTGGTTGTCTTCATCATTCCCAGCCTTAAAGAACTTTTAAACTTTTTGTATAGGTGTCGATTTCTAACATACAAAGGATATGTTAATAGTTGAAAAATGGTCAAAGATTCCTTCTGGGTCAGCCTGAGCAGTATTTTTGATAGAGTATACTCAGCATTCCTGACTGTTTGGGGCTGACACAGTATAATATTCCCCATAATTTTGCAGAAAAGGATCAAAATGTTCACCTTGTAGCCTTTAAAATAAAATGACAATTTTTATCATATATTGCTATATTAAGAAGAATATGAACTTGCTAAATAACAAAGCAAAATCCATGTTGATATTGTAGATTTTACTCTTATTGAAGTTATTGCTGTCAGCAGGGAATAATGATATCTTCTCAAAAGTTCAAACAATTTCACTGTAACTGACTTTTAAATATTTCTACAGTCTTCCCCTGCTTTCTGAAAAATAATCAAGGACATGGTAGATTATTCTATCTTCAGCTGCACAGCAGCTAACAACTGTGAGAAATATTTTGTTCTTGGGGTGGCTTGAAAAAAATCCCCATTTCAAACAAGCCTTCAATTGTTTTCTCAGCTAAATGAAGTTCTAGCATGTTTTTTGCAATACAGAATGCTTTCATTCTATCAAGACTTACCATTGTAACTACAGTGGAAGGCTGAAAACTAACAGTATTTAATTTGCTACCATAAATGGTTTGGATAACATTATGGCACAACTTCGCTTCTTCAGAGGCAGCTAAGTTGAATTTTCTTCTATATTTTCACAGTTCCATATCAGCAAAATGTTTTGAGCATTCTGTTTTTAGCAACTAGAGTAGAATTCCTTTAATGAATTGCCCTGCTTTCATTCTGTCATATATCCGACATTCATCCCTGAGTAACTTAGAAAATGACAGCAAGCTCCAAGCCACAACTGCCTTTTTTACTGATCCATGTTAATTGCATCCTGGAAAGAGCAAGAACCCTTTTTGTTTTGGAATATGCCATAGCTCAACTGAGTGATTTTGGCACATCTGCAGCCATGATTCTCAAAGAACCCAAACTGCTAGCTAAAGTACGCAAATTATTGGCACTCCTGAACTTATATCATGAACAGACTCTCTGCTTCCTGTAACTTGTAATGCCAGTAAGCAATCATGATAAGTATAGGAAATTCATAGTTTTCTGATACCCAGAATCTGAATATTTAAGATAGCACCAGACATGGACTTCTAGGTAACAGTAACAGCCTGATCAAAAGCACCAGCAGATGTTTCTTACAGATTCGACGACTACTTTCTGCACTATGGTCAGACCTTCTGACTGAACTGCGTGTTTAGTGCTGCACTGTTACAGCCTGAGTGAATGAAAAGCTAGGATGTGTTAGGAGAGACATTTCCCACAGTAGAGACTGGCCACAAACAGAGGTGGTAGTAATTTTCTACACTTTACTCTGGCAAAAGAAAACAGTTCCATATACTATGACACTTAATTTTGAATAGGTTGTACTAAATTAAAAAAACGAAAATTCAAATTCAAATAACAAAACAACAATAAAAGCAAGTAAACAAAAATCCATCTAAATTGTTTCCCAGCAGAAACTCAGGGAAAAGTAAAATCAGAACTTTCTATGAATACCTGTGTTTTTGCTCAAGAACTAATTTGACAGAAAAATCCCAGTTAGCTCTAGTTAAAGGTTTGCAAGCAGCAGAGTGCACCATCCTAAAAACTGTCATTTTGTTAAAAAACAGATGAAGCTGACAGTTTTGGTCTACCTAAGCCCCCCTGAATTTGTTATATGGATCTGTTTGATCTGGTGGTGGCAGTGTGCATCTGTGGCTGAGAGGAAGCGCCAGAGGAATATTCTGAATTACAGAGGGAGAAGTGTCCATTGGGAAGAATAACCTGGAAAAGGTTACTAACAAACCTACTGGTCACTAAGCTGATGGTAGCTGCTCTCACAAATTCAGCGAGAAAGACAGAAAAATCTCCAAGAAGCAAAAGCCTCTCCTTTGGCAGCATATTCACAGCCTCCCCCCACTTACTGCTTCTCGCCCTGCAAGGTCCCCTGGAGAAGCCTGTTTCACTTAAATGATGAAAACTGGGATAATGAACTCTGCCTTGGGAAAAAGCTGAAGGACAGTTAATGAGGTTATCTGGTTTTGCCCGGGATTATTAGACACAGCCGGCCGTGAGCACAGAGGGCAGGTGCTGGGCTGCTGCGGAGCTTCCGCTGAGAGCAGGGATCCGCCGGGTAAATTAGTTGGGAGGAAATTTCTGTCTGGGTGTTTCTGTGGAGTTCGTTTGTCTCTGAAGCCACTCGCCTGGGGCGGCTCTGAGCCCGAATGAGCAGTCCTAAAGGTCAGGGGGCTGGCAAAACCCACAAGGGTGATTTTCTTCTCTTATTCTGAAAGGCGAGTGTGTTCTGTATCCTCAGGCTTTGAAAAAATCAAACAGAAGGCAAACCAAAACACAGGCACAAAAGACTTAGTTCTGTACATGAAGTAGGAGTGGCTCTAGAGGTCAGGGAGGAGAGATTATGACCAAACCCGTCCATTCTCCCTTTTATCCCATCAGACCTTGTAATGCCTCTTCCGTGCCAGCCCGGGCTGCCCGCAGAGTCCCGGGTGTCCCAGGCAAGGGCTGACCCCGGGAGGGAGGGCAGCAGCCCCGGCCAAGGCTCAGGGAAGTTCCACCAGCTCGGTGACAACACGTCATGTTGCTTTCAGGCCCGACAACATCGAGCTTACCTCTAAAAATGAAAGCAAAAAACAAACTCCCGGAGTCATCAGTTCCTACTTTTCAGAAGTCCAGGATTCAAGCCAGCAAAAGGAATGAGGCTTGTCTAAGAGTCAGAAATAGTTTTGAATTTTTCTCTTGTTTCTTAGCTTAAAGTTTTGCCTCTACCAATGCCACTACCCTTCCCTTTGTATTCTGGCTTCCAAGACTGTGGAACACGTTTGATTCTAGTGCATTCGCAAAATTATCATTGCAACAGAGAATCTCGACAGCCACAGAGATCTGAGTATTTTTTTGTTTGTTTGTTCATTTGTTTGTTGTTTTGAATTTTGTTCCAGAAATATAAACTGAAAGTCTCTTGAATCTTTTGAGCAGCCTGCACTCTAAGAAAAAAGGACCAAATTGTGTGAGCTGCAATAATATCACAAGAGCTGGCAGCCACAATATGTTCCAGTTTTTTTATGTCTTAAAATGTGTGACGGGGGAAAAACTTGCTTGAAAGGTCAGATGAACATTCCACAGGATCTCACCTGTTTTACATCCCTACTTGGGCACTGCTATTTATCCTGCAATTATATTACATCCTACCTATGGTTCTTTAGAACCCTGTATTTCTCCTCAGGTAGGTGTGCCAAAGAGTTCATGACATATGAGATTTCCATGTAAAAAACTGTTTTGAGCTACTTAGTAATAAATGAAACATAGCTTATGGCATGATCCAAAATTCGATCAGCAGATTTTCCTCTTTGTTTACTGTGTGGTATCATAGTGCTGGACCCTAAACAGTCACATAAAACTCTGTCTCTGTTAGGTAAAGATCAATGACTGACTAACAGGTAGATAGTGATACTCCAATCTGGTCCATAGAAAGCCACCAAAATCTAGTTAAACATTTTTTTAACTCTTTACATGGATAATGTGAAATTTAAAGGCACAACAAATATATTTTTCCACATGGATTTTTGCTAATTCAGACTGCAACATCTAAGAGGAGGAAATTCTGTATCTGTCCCTGCCTATTCTGTCATCTGTTTCATGTTAAAAACAATGCATTTTTTCCCTTTCCCAGATATTTATTCACTTAATTGGATTCAAGATGTGGAGTCCTACACATGTTGTGAGGAATTGGAAGTGCTGATCTGATGAAACGCATACTATATGTCTTGGAAAGTTTTATTCTATGTCAGTTTGTAGTAATAAATCCATTTCTGATTAGAACAAATTTTAATGAGCAGAATACATCAGTTAACCTGGAACTTAGGGAAATTACTTATTACAAAGAAGAAAATCAATGAGCATTTGAACATCCTGACTGCCACGACACATTTCCTCTTACAGTTGTCACCACAAAAATTGTTCAGTGTTGTTGAGGGGACACCGAGAGTCAGTGTATGTTTATGCAAACAAGAAGAAAGTGTTGAAGAAAGAAAGCCCCAAAATTCAGGTTTTAAGAGTAGCCTGTGGCAGAGGCAAAGTGGACACAGAACTTGTTGATCTAAGCAACAGAGGACACCATGTACTGCTGCAGACTCCTAGGGATCCACACTCATTTCCATGTTACCCATATTCCATGCAACCAGGGCAGCAGCTGACCAAATGCATTTAAAGGTATGTAAATGTGGAGGATCTCTGAAAGGACGCATTAAGTTCAAGTTTATGCCACATAACTCAAGCTGGAACCTGATAAGACTATCCCCTTGCAAAAATATGTTTGTTTAAGAAATAAGCATGCACTGGGCACTGGTACATTTCAGACAATGTATTAGCTGTTTTCGAAAAATTAGCCATTTTAAGAGTTTAAAATATCTTGAAATAATTCTCTTTCATAGTGGAATAGCAGGTACATTTTTTGCCATGCTCTACAAGCAAGAAAATTAATCAAAGGTTTGACTTTTTAATTTATGTAATTACATAACATGTAACTTATTTAAGGTCAAAATTGAAAAGTCAAGTAAATGAAAAGAAATTTTTCTTCCATTTGACTTCCCTCTACTCTGATTTTTATCTCTGGAGTTCTCCATGTATCTGTAAGCCCATGTACAGATATTCTTAAGGGAAAATCAGCAACAGCAGCTGTATTTTTCAGTTTATACTTTACCTTAATAGAAATTATCTTTTGCATGTAAACAAATCTTAAGAAATACAAAATTAGGACTAGGGAGTATTACCATGTTCATTCCTTTAGTGTTCAGCTCACAAGTCCATTTCATCTGAATGAAAGGTAGTTCATCTCACACAGTGTTTCCTTACTTACTGTTTTTAACTATTTGCTGTTAAACACACAGATTGTCTCCAGAGCAACAGCTAAACTTGTGGTTGGCCCTTTTATCACAGGTTATCACATATTTCCTGCCCCTCTGGGGCACGTAAAATACCTGGTGGTACTTTGGTATATATGCCGAGGCTTCTTCCAAGCTTTGCATGTCCTCTTTTGTTCTCAGGATTGTCAGCCTTCAGCCCTAGCACTCTTCTTTTTTTTTTTGCTCCAGCAGCCACCATCAGCACTCATCCTGGGCTGATGCACTTGTGTTGCCTCTCTCGAGGCACCAAGAACAGTTGACCAGACTTAGATCTGCCTGCTGTGAGGTTTGGAGGCAGTCTATTTACCCTGAACAGCCAAGGAAGAGCATTCAAAAGCAGCAGAATTTGAGGAGTCAAATACTTCTTTTTCCTTAATGTCATAGTGGAACAATTGAGGTGTTTCACCATGAAACCAGAAGTGAAAGTCTTTGCTTGACTCTGAACATGAACCTAGCAGCATTTGAGGTAACATGTCTATGGATGATTTCATCAGGCTAGGCAATCAAAACCATCTCATAATACTCTCCTCGTTATGTTTGTGTCATCAACTATCTAGCTTCAGAAAGACCTGTAGGAAAGAATAATTAGATGCATTTTTAGGCTGTACAGATCTTTTAAATGGGTGAGAAAATTTCTTTGGCATGGCTGCTGAAACTGTCCTGTCTTCAATACTGCCTGGAACAGTGGAGGATCTGACTCTATGAGTTCAAGCTGGCACAGGAGATGTCCCTTCATTATTGTAAGATTAAGATTTACTCACTTTCTAGCATTTCATCATTATTCATTTGCACCCATCAGTGAAGACATGCTTGCAATAAATTAATTTTTTTTCCTGCCATTAATACATAATTCATAGTCATGTAGTGGCTCTGAGTATTCTCTTATTTATAAATATGTTCGCTATAGTGAAGTTACTTCAGGTTTGAAGTGGTATAAAAAGAGGCTCAATGTATATAAACATATATTATTTATTAGCTCATCATCAGGAGTTATTGCTTTAGCTTGCTTCGTGTCAATAACAATACTATTTTGTAACTTGGAAAAGTAATAAACTTCTTGCTTTCATTTCCTTTGACAGGAAAAGCAAAATTATTTCAGTGCCATTTCACATGACTAACACTTTCAGAAACACCAAGCAATGCAGTAATCATTTGGGATGAGGCGATAAAGCGGAAAAGAAAGCATACATTCTGCAGATAAATATGATATATAGATTATATGCCTAGAGAATAAAGAAAAAAAAGAAAGACATTTTAAAAGCTAATAATAATAGTGTTTCTGTGTAGTGCTCTTCCAAATTAAATTGCTCTGATATAGTGTCTCTCATGAATCTTTGCATCAGAAACTACCACAGCTGAAACGAGATTCCTTTGCTATCCTCAGTGTGAATTAAAAAGTAACTTGGCCTTTTATTCCTGAGCTCTACCATTAGAATTTGTCAAAGAAAAATAAAGATTTAAATGTAAAAAGCCGTCCCTGTGATTTTCAAATAGTATTTAAATTCTGCCTTGGACAAATTCAATATAGAACATTGAAAATATATCCTACAAAAGCAATGCTTCCAATCCATTTTATTTGAACTAAAATCATTCACTTAATTTAACCTGATAACAGTTAGAAATTGAAATGCTGCTGAGTGTTGCCTAATTAAATGTTCAAAATTGGGCTCTGAAATTCTTTGTTTCTGAGTTAGGCAGAGCTATGTGTCCTGCGTCTAAGTACTCCACAGAGTGTAGGCATTGAGTTTACTATAATGTGTCCTGCATCCCACTATTTCTAGGCCTGCCTGTTCTCAGAAATTCACCATGAGTGACGTGTTATGGTGTGAAGACATTTTACACATATGAACTTATTTGGATAAAGCCACAATAGACTACAGATTTCACCAAATAATACAGTGTTTTACCTTTGCATAGCATAAAGACATTGAAATGCTTGCAAATATTCTTGGCTCAACTACTGAATCTTATTACCAGGAATGGAATTTGTTGGATTTAAAAAAACAAAAAACCACAAAGTAAAAGTACTTTCATTTGGCTTCAAATTTTGGGGCACATTGCTTAAATTTTGCTTTTCTACAAATATTAAAAGAAACTTTTTGAATTTATACTGCCTTGACTTAGTTTGTGTTTCTGCCCTTGGAGTGCATCTTGCAGTTTGCAGACTTGATTCTCAGTGAGAATGAAGAGAACTGAAAGTGCTGGAAAGCCTCTGTTCATTCTGAAGGTATTTGGGTCGGACTCCATGTTCCTGATGGAAGCTTCCCTGTTATCTCAGGGGTCATTCAGCAAAACCTTTATCTGCAGTTTTGGCCTGGAGTCAGAAAACTTTATCAGATAAGACTCCTGTATGAAATAAATCTTTGTTTCTTTTCAGGGATACATGGTAAGGCAGGCAGGCATGCATCACGCAGAGTTGGATGCTGCACTGACAGTAAAATATTCATCTCTCTTCAATAATGCTATACCTATGCTAATTAAACACCAAACATAAATTACTAGAAAAACTTGAGGTGACTGTAGAGATGTACTGAATGACATGTTTTTCAATTGCCAGAAAATTAGGCTGCCAGTTTACAGCTGTCGTTCTTCTCAAACAGATCTGATGAAAGGGACAGAAAACTGTTTCAGCACACCTCACATCAGCACAGAAGGCACAGTCAGAGATTGATTCCACACAGTGAAAATAATCAAAGAGGTAGAAAACCCACAGTAATTTAAAAGTATGGAATGTGAAAGTTTCTCATTGCTCTTCCAGTCAGGCAACAGACTGAACTGATAAATTGAAGTGTCAGAAGGTAAAAATATCTTTTTTTTCTTACTAGGTTGCAGACAGCATAGAACACTAAGCAGCCAAGGAGGTATTCTGAAATCCTCTTAATTTACTGATATACATTGATGTAGCTGCAAATTGTTTTGTTTTGGATGTTTCATGTTAATGAAATGAATGTAAACTGGTAAAGAAGAAAAGGCTAACGCAGGTAAGATCATTTTTGTGACCTGTTGTCTCATGTAGCTATTGTATCAAACAAATACAGACCCAGTCTAAAACTGGATCCAGTCTAAACAGATCCAACCTTAACCTTTGTTATTTTTTCAGCTAAACAGTTTGCAGACACACTAGAAAAAATTAACAAAAAGTTTCCATGTTGTCCATCATGTGCAGAATTTATACTGTGAGGTCCCACCAAGGTCTTGGCTGATTCTGGCACCGTGTTTGGAGCTTATCAGAAAGAGATTTACCTGAGCTCAGTTCAGACAGTTTGGCTCAGATTTCTTTAAACAGATGTCAAACAACTGACTCTAATGGGAGTGCAGGAGATCACCACACTGCCGTTTTCATCCAGCCACAAAACTGGTCTCTGCCTCAAAAGACCTATGTGACATCTTTGAGACTGTCTCATCATTCTCCATGATCTCATGAAAAGACCATTAACTGACCAGACAGTGTTTGATGAATGTCAGTTTTTGTCAAACTTTTGCCTTGTTTTTGTTTTCCTCTGAGAGGAAAAAGCAATTCAAACAGCTAGTGCTGCCCTCAGTTCAGTGCCCACTCTTCTCCTTGAGTGTGGCTTAACTAAGCTGTTGCTGTTAAGTCCCTGCTGTCAAGGGGAGGAGTCTGCAGGCACAACTCCCTATAAGCACCAGAAATTCTGAGGAAATTCAAAACTGCTCTCCTGATAGCATTGGAGCTCAGACTATTTTGAATTGTGACTTTTCATATTGGAAATACAATACATGATTTCCTTTTTGCTCCAGAGAGTAAAGTAGCGTTACAATTAATAGTGTTAAGCAATGTCTGTGGGTTACTTAATGAAAAAAGAAAAAAAAGAGAAGAAATTTTGCCCTTAGTTTGCTTTGTTTCACCAAGATAGAAAAAAAAGGTGAAATTATTTGTTGTGCACAGTGATCCTTACCTACCAAAGGCATAAAACTTTTCAATGAAATGTCTGCTGTATTTGTAAAGCAGTGAATAAAAAGCAAAAAATGCCATTCATAATTTATATTTTGCTACTGGCAACAGATGGGATGAGAGAAATGAGATGACTGTGTTGTATTTAAAATAACCATTAGTCTCAAATAAGATGCTTATTTTTGTGAGTCAGTGTGCTTATATTCATATCAAATATATAACCTGCTGGTGTCAACCAACACACATTTTGATATTAATTTATCTTTTCTATGATATATGATATTCCAAAAATTTTCTTATTAACCTTAATATGTTCTTAATCTCAACACTCAATTACAAATTCTGTTATAATCAAGACTTCTTCTTTTGAAACATTTGTTATTATCCTTTCTTAGTAACATATTTACAGGAACTGAAAATAGCGTATCTAACACAGAGATGTATTAAAGTTTTCAGGGCTGATTAAAAAGAGTTTTTCTTTCTTAGCAAATACCTTTTAATAGACTCGCTTTACTTAAAGTTTTATGTGTGTGGTGGATCACCTACTTGTGGCCATGGCATCCTTTCCCAGAAGTGGAATCCAGTCAAGTGGCATTAAATCTGATGATTGCTAACAGCAGTTTCAAGATCACTTGGCAAAGCTAAAACCTGTAATGAGTAATGAGAGTGAATATCCTTTATGAGCTGAAAGCCTGGCTGCATTCAAAAAGCAGCATTTGCTTTCACACTGGCAGTGCTATATTCCTTTATGACTTGAAGGGATTTCACTTTGCTACTCAATTTTTCAACCCTTCTGGTACCACCAATATTCCGTGTATCCAAGTGGCATAGGCAACCTCCCCTCTGGATATTTACTGAATAAAATCCATGCATACACAATCTGAAGATGGGATGAAACACTGATAAAATACTGGGAATTTTAATTTTAATACTCCCTGTTAGACCATATCAACAGATCACTGAAAAAAATTACTTAGCAGCAACAGCAAGATCCTCCATGAAAATCCCTGCAGTGCTTGTTTTTGTTTCATAGTGGCAACATTTCTCTTTTATCCTCCTTGTTGCTGTGATCAACAGAGGGCACTTGGGCTCCTTTCTATTTTCAGTTTCTATTAAAATTTCAAAATTGTTTTTGATTGAACTTTTGAACATACCGAGATGTGAAAGCGCCCCCACTGTCGCTAAAATGGTCTGGAACATGCTTTCTGGGCAAGAACATTTCAAAGAGAAGATGCTGGTTGCAAGCAGCTCCACCTCCACTCTCTTCTCCAACATGCTTGTTAAAGTCTCTGTAGGGTCCATTACTTTTATCTTTTTTTCTCCTAGGTAAAGTCCAAATGAAGTGCTTTGATTTAACATCACTGATAACAAAAAAACAACAACCCACCAAACATTCAAACAACCAACAATTTAGGTACAAGCTATTGAATGAAGCCAAAATAACAGTCCCAAGAAGCTGTGGGAGGACAGGGCTTCAAAGGGAGAAAGCTCAACTGTCTAGCTGGAGGGAAGTGTTTTTTGAGGATGCTATGAAACACATGTAATGCAAATTTAAGCACCTTCCTGATAGCTTTGTGTTGGGAGTAGGCAGATAGAGTCCTTGGGAATTCAGCTTTTCTCCCAAGCTAAGCAGAGTTGTTTTTCTTACAGGGAAGATTTTGGACCCCTAATTTAGTGCAGTTGGGGATATAACATGTAGCCATCATGCTGAGTTAGGTCTTTCTTAAGTCTCTTCCTCATTAAGACGGTATATGGGCATGTATACGTAATATTGCTTGTGAATACAAACATCTGATTGGTACTTTTCAGTTTTACTGTGCAACTGTTTCTGTGGACTTGTGTATAAATACCTTCATAAAATGCTATGGATGTAGAAAACAAATATAGGAGCAACCACCCAGGGCTATGACATCACCTCATGAGTGTTAGTCACTGACTGAGAGAACCATGATGTTATGGTGCCAAGAAGAAAAATCTTTGGATGATTCCTGATAATCATAAAATTCTACCACATAATGCTTCTTATCTTAAGATATATGATTACAGGTCAACACACTATTCATGTCTCTTTTTGATTTGAGGAACTCGTTGTGCATAAGAAATATTAGAACAAACTTCAGAAATCTGGGATTCAAAATAGTGGGGAAAGACAGACTGAAACTAGTTAAAAATCAGAAAAAAACATTGTAAAATTAGGAGTTGCGAAAATGAAGTGAACAGAATTTAACATATTTTCAAAAGCATTCCATTCAGGAGATTAAATCAACTTCCTGAAGACGTCTAATACCTGCAGTTCCTATCAGAGTAAATATCCTGCAGTTCCTATCAGACTATGATTTTAGCACATCTGAAGGTTATTAAATTAAGTAGTTAATATAAAACTAAGATTTTCATAGTGACAGAAAATAATTGGGTAAGCAGTGAGACAGTTGTTACAACTGATGAAAAAAAGTGATGATGAGCTCTGCTTAAAAGGCTGGCTGCTAATGACCACAACCAGCAGGCAACTGAAACCCCCCAAGAGCAAGAAAGGAAACCATGTTCTTCCCTCATCTAGTCTCCTGAAGGAGAAGAAAACTGTCTGTAACCAATTTAAAAAAAAAAAAAAAAATTCGATCAGACAAATATTTCCACTCCATCAGTTTTTTGGTGTTTTCTCCTGTGTGGTTATAATAATGACGCATTTTATGCAGATATGAGATTGATACCTCTGTGCTGTTCCATTTGCACAATGCTGATGATAGAAGCACTTCAATGTCATCTTATAGATGATGTGGCAATGCTCAAAATGTAGAGGAATGGTGCCTGAGGCAAAGCAGGGGTAGTGAAAGGCTTGCCAAAGCCTAGCAAAAGCTCAGGCAGTTGTGAGGTAGGAGTGAAGTAATACCTGGCAAACTCAACCAAGAGATTCCAAAAACTTCTCTTGATGTCAGGAATCTCAGAGTCGTTTCTATATTGTTGGTTTTGCCATGTTTCCAAAGGCAGCCAAAGAGAAAGCACTTCAATGGCAGTGAAATGTAGTGGATCTTTCCCTTTTAGCAACCGGGGTGCCAAAGGGTTGTTTGGTTTGGGGTTTGGTTTTTCTTTTTCTGCAAGTGATCCAGCAGCTTCAGAGCGCCAGACACTAAAACACCACCAAACGTGTGTTGCTGGGAAACAACACACCACATCTCCTTGCAGGCAGACGGACAGACAGGGACAGATCTACAGAATGAAAAGTTGAACCTGCAGTGCCGGCAATAAAGTGCAAAAATTCCCTACCCTGCCAAACACATGGACGGTCATATGAATGGAATTGCTGCAGGATTTTAAAAAAATAGTCTATGAAATGTGCATCATGCAGATCAATTACCCAGGAAGCAACAAAACTAGGCTTTTGTAGCTCATTTAGCTGTAGAATGCAAATAAGAATATTTACACTCTTTCTAAAAGCAAGAAGAAAATAATGTTCAAGAGCTAGTAAAAAGATTAAAGGAATAAGGTGCAGAGGTCACTAATGCTAATTTCAAATGTATTGTTTTGGATTCAGTAAACTAACAGTGTATGCACAGAGCTGTTAGGTGTTTTGCTTATAAAGTTATACTTTATAGTGAGATGATTCTCCTGATGGCGTCTTGTTTGAATAGACATACCTGTTCTGAGTGACTTTATTCAGGTTATCACTCTTGTGGATTTAAAAGTGAAAGCCATTGTTTCATTAGAATCTTTTTCTACAGAGCTTGCTTTGCAAAATGTGCTTTTCCACTTTTATAGCTCTAAAGGCCTCACTTAAGTGTCCTTAGATGAAGCACTGGCTGTTATTCACACAGGTCTGTTTCTTCTAAATTTATTCAGATGGAAAATTCTGCATTCTCATGCCTTCCACCAAGTATTTTGAAAGTAATTAAAAGACTTTTAAAAACAAATGGTCAGCCCATTACTGGGACTCTGAGGGAAGCTTGTGGAGGAGTTAGTTCAATCTACCCCATGGTGTGCCCAGGTTATAATTTAGTTCAACCCTGTGCAAGCATTTCTCTTTTTGTTGAGTACAGGGCTGGAAAATACTACCTACATCTTAACCCCTGACTGCCATTTCCATGACATAAACACATCATCTAGAAGGGTCCATAAAACATTCAGCCACCTTGTCTTTGCACAGCAGAATTTACAAATATTTCCTAATGGACGTAAGCTTTGTGCCTTTGTTTGCATGCATATGTTGAACCCCTCTTAGCCTGAATGTTTGCTTTGATGTTTCAGTAAGTATGATGAGTTCAAAAATAATGTAAAGTAAAAAAAAAAAGAAGTGTTTTTCATTGCATGAAGAGCTGCCTGTCTTTCCATTTCCCAGACACTGAAAACAAATTCAGAAAAACTTCCTTCAGATTAAAGATGCAGCAATTCCTTGGAGAAGCTTCAAATCTAGTAATTTGATTTGTAGTGTCTGCATTATATTAGGAAAACCTGACACCCTTAATTCAAGAATTCTCTTTGAGAACAGAGACTAATGAACAGAATTGCCAATCTAAACTCAGAAATATAAGCCCAAATGGTTAATTTAAATTTAACCAGTGTCAGAAGAAAAAAATCCGAAGAGCCAAATGTGGCTGAATTTTACAGTGCTCACCACAGCTCTGATTTTGCAATAAGTCTGATGTTCTCATTCAGTGCTTATGGCAGTCTGGACTGAGACCGAGGCACCTGCCCCCAAATAGCTCCTATTCAATGACAGAGCTGACATGGTTTAAAGCCATTGATATTGCACCATACCTTCTTTCAGGAAAAATAAATCCAAAAACCTCTCTGGTTTCCTTTGATTTACCACTTACACTTAGACTCCCACAAGAGCTGTTACTGCTATTACGTTTTATACAAGCTTATAATTTAAATAAATTTTAGAATATTTTAATAAACATGCTAATTGGGCTGGTTTCTGATCTGCAGTGCCACATCTGGTTCAGATTTTAATACACTTAACAATTAGAGAGCAGATCTCCCTGCTAGCACTGAGTGCTTTGGTCACATGTGGGGTTTTTTTCCCTAATGAGCTGTCAACAAGCTGTCAAATGCTGATACAAGTTAGAGAGGGGAGACAGTGAAGGGTTAGTATAAAGCACTGGAATCAGCCCTGTAAATGGACTCTTTCTCACAACTCACACACATGTGACTTTATCTTCTCAGAGAGTAGTTCCACTGCAGACGTCCCTGTCAGTCCTCTAGGTAGGGCCTATTCCCATGATTAGGGTTTCCAGGGATTTGGCCCAGTATGAAAGCAAAGCCACATTGTTCTTCTCTGTTGCCATCTTCCATGTTTGTAACATTTTTATATTTCTTTATTCATATTTTTATCCAGAGTATTTGTGCTTCTGATACAGGAGGGTTGGGATGATAACATGAGGGTAGCTACTCCCCAGCAGCATTTACGTGGTGCTTCATCAAGGCTTCTGCTTCAAAAGAAGTTCTTCAGAACGGATAAACTGGTGTCAGTAACAACATCAATATTTACCAGTAGGAGATTAGATCTAGTGTCAGAAGCTATAGTAGGTTTCTCTGAGAAGCATCTGAGCTCCCTCGTGCAGCCATCCAGGCTCCACGGTGCACGTCAAGCTCTTATTAGAGACCTGATACTCCTAACTACATCAACAGCCTGCAAGCAAATAAAGCAGGCCTGGATCCTCATGGACTACTGACTCAATACAGGTCAATATTAACTTTGTGAATGCTAAAGACACTGAGAGCTGTCATCTACTTTTCCTCCAGGGCTGCAACAGCCCAGATGCTGAGAAAAATCAGTGTTTATGTGACATAACCCAATACCACCTTGTTCTTGTCCTGCACTCAAGTTTTGGAGTGAATGGTTTTCTGCTTCTGAGAGCAGAAAATACATTTTTCCATCAGTTTGTACCAACTCAAACGCTCAGTCTGAGCACTTTTTCTTGGAGGGAAAAACCCAACTAGTCCATGCAGTAGTTCCTACCTGAAGTAATTGGATGTTATTGGAAGGGCTGTTGCAAGTTTTTGATAATGTGCACTTGGGAGTAACATAAAGCTACTGTACAACTGCCCTCCTTTTATAGTACCATGTAGGTATATGTTTATGTATTTTTTCATTTGCATAAGCTGTAATGTTAGAGGAATGAACTACATTCCCACATTTCATTTAGCTTTCTAACAAGCAGCTCTGACCTTTATCACAAACCCCCTTCCCACCACCAAACTCCATGTTAATAAAGAGCTGATGTGAATTTGAAAAAGGATCCAATTCCCCAAAGGTTGTTAAATAGCATGTTCTAGCACTCACTGGCTGATCTCCACAGGATAATTAATTCACCGATGAGAAATGTGTCTGCAGTTCATTTTTGGTGGACTGGGATTAAAAAAATGTACTGCAACTAACCTTCAAGACTTTCAGCTTTGTAGAATGATTCACAGTGAAGAAAACTTTGTTCTGACTAACTAACAATATTCCCAGTGTGTGATCAGGCATTTTAATCAGTGTCTGATTTCAAATTGCTTTGTCACACTCTACCAATGACGCATTACAAATGTGCAGGACTGACCCACTGGACTGAAACAATGTTAGTCCTTTGCAGCTAGCAGAGGGTTTAAAAACATCAAACGTTCACTCACCAGCTTCCTAAGTACAGTTTGAAGAAGGATATGCTCATGTACATGCAGTAGACTCAAGCACTGATATTGCACTGACATTGCACTGACATGGTAGAAACTGCAGGATGTGAGTTTCGTTTTATAGAAGCTTCTGCTACTAAAAGATGAGCTGTCAGTGAAACAAACGTGTCACCAGAAGTTTCAGTTGGTGCTTTATTCACAAGTGACAGAACAATAAGACTGCCATACAGGCTTTGCCCAGTGAGCATTTGAAAGCATCTCTCTCCACCTTACACACTATGGCAAAAGCAACACATCAGTGGGGTTCTGTTTTTGACACATTTTATAAATACCTGTATCAAATCCGTGTGCTGGAGGGCTATTTCATTGTATTTTCATGCAGTCTACAGCTGAGTTACTTTAGAAACTTCTTGCTTATAGCTATTTTAACCTCATCTTGTCACAACAGAAAATGATGGAGAAATTCAATGTATTTGTTCTTTCACAGGTTGAGCATTTCCCATTGGTATGCACTCACCACATACAGCAAGTTCAAGGGAAATAGCTTGTAAGCTTCCCGAAAAGTGGCAGAGTAATGGGAAGGAACTGAACTCCAGATAATGCAATATTAGAAAATAAATTATCAGATTTGGAGCAGCACACCATGACCAGACAATAGTAACTATATCATTTTTATGTCAAAAAACCCCTCAAAACCCAACAAAAATATGAAACACTGGGTCTGCTACTTAGACTTCAGTATCATATAAAGCTTTTAAATATATTTGGAAATAAATGATTATGGACGAGATGGAAGCAAAATAAAAGAAAATGTCTAAAAAGTTAAAATATAATTCTAAATTAATCAAAAAATATTTTATTTTCTAAACTCTTGACTAATAGTACATCTTATTTATCTTCAACAAAATAGTTGATGTGATATTGTGTGAAAAATTATTAGCAAGGACATAAGCTGTGTAAGAAGAAGTCTTGAGGGGAAGACACAGCAGGCAGCCAGAAGATATGTTGTAAGAAAGTTACAGAAGCCCCTCTTATACTCTTTACTGCCCTGCACAAACACCGGTGAATTTACTGATATAATTAGTGAGGACCCCACTTGTAAGTCACTGGCAAAAAGAAAAATGGTATAAAATGGTCTAAGTGTCCTTAAAGATCAACACAAAGAAAATCCCATTGTAAAAAGCAAAGGTGAAGCACTGAAAAAGTCTTGTAAAAGCTGCTAAGGGCTACAAGCCCTCCATAGGGAACAAACTGGACCACAGAGGATGACTTGGGTTCCAGCTGGCCAGAACGATGAGGAAATGGTTGTGTGAAGCTGCTGTGAGGAAGTGAAAATCTTCTTACATTAAGGATTTCTCAAAAAGAAAGGCAATATCATTGTCATTCCTTAGGGCATCTGCTAGAGATAATGTGGAATGCTGCTTGCATCCCTGCTTCCCCCATTCAAGAAATGTGAACTCATGGTGTCAAAGGAGCAGATGAGAAAACATGTCCAGGAGAACAGCCAGTATATTTTATGAGAGATTTGAGAAAGTGGGTTTCATTCTAGTTGAAAGAAAGCTGAGAGAAAGTGATTGCATTCTATAAATTTACAGGGAGGGTAAACACTAGGGAAGAGTTGTTTAAACTAAAAGGCAATGTTGGCATAAGAACAAAGGAGTATGAGCTGGCCAAGAATAATTTTAAGATGGAAATTAAAAGAAGGTTTGTAACCACGAGAACACTGAAGCTCTCAACCAACCTTTCAGTCTGGCTAGGAGAAATAATAACTTGGTGTTCAACACATTTATGAAAAGAGCTGTGCAATATGAAAGGGGAAACTCAGTAAACTCAGTCACCCAGGGAGCTTCTTTTGTCCCATGTTGCTATACCTTAGGGGTCAGTGTGTAGAAAAAAAGA
>VXBB01004037.1:238961-250060 GCA_013399915.1 Illadopsis cleaveri | reverse complement strand
CTTTTTTTTTTCAAGAAAGACTTTGATTTTTTTTCTTTTTTAGTATTTCTTTTTTTTTTTAAAGATGAACAACTTGAAAAGGCACGTGAAATGTTCTGTTATTTTTTGATTATAGGGAAAAAAAAATGTGTAGTTAACATCAGAAGTCCTATGCCCAAGTTGAAAAGGTGTTTTTGTTTCCTAGGGTTATCTCTCAGAGAATGTATGCATATTATAAATTTTGTGGGGTTTTGGTGTTATATGGAATTCTGATACTAATTTTTTAGTAAACCACTGAAACTTGAGGGTCATTTTCCAAACTTCAAACAATGTTCAGTTCAGGACTGAAACTATTTGACTGAGAAAATCATAGTGCAGAATGAATCATATAACATTTTGCATTTCAGAGACTTTGGACACAGATACATCACCATCATTCAGCTTTTAATACGCAGAAAGAACACGGTTTCTGACTGAGACAGAAGAGATGGCATCTTCAGAACTGAGATGGTCTTTTGTGTCCCTTGTGGAACTCTGAAAAAGTCACCAAGAAAAACAATCCTTAGGGTATCTTCAAAAATATTAACACTGTATATGTACCACTGTCCTTTCAAGCACATTCTCAAGAAAAATATAAGTTGGATATGGAAAAACATAAGAAAAATATTAATGCTGATGGCTATTGTGACTCTCTTGAAAAAGGAAGAAGTTTTCAAGCAGGATATAGGATGCATTACAGCTCATCAAAATTCAGATGTCATATCTCATGAGGAAATAATATTTCAGATGCATTTTTGATAATGACACTAGTAGAACTTAGTCTTCTCATTGTGACAGGTCTCTGGTATGATGATACAATTTTGTTGGTTTCTGAAACTTGACAACTTGACTGTATAAAAGTTTAACGTTTATGTGTTCCTTTAGAGAGAAGGAAGGAGTCACATTTTCAACACACCAGTAGAAAACCTACATCTGTGCAATGTATGAACTTCAGAGAATTGGCAGGATGAAGCTGAGTCAGAAATGACAGAAAAAATATATTAATCCAAGTTAACAAAGGCAAGTGTTCAAATAGAGAAAAATAATGAGGGCCTTATCACTTTGGTGGTTTTTGTTTTGATTGTTTTCTTTTTCTGAAATATATAGAAGCAACTGAAGTAAAATTATGAAAAATAATTTATCACTAATATCTGGTTTTAGTGTGACTGTAAAATATGTGGCTCTAATTTGAAACCACCTGGTGATCTCTAACATACTTGTAAAATCTACACATTTCCTCATGATCTGATTTCCTTGTGTTTATCATACTTGTCATCAGACTCCTGAGAAGATGTCTACAGATCAGTTATTCCTTTCATTGGATCATTCATAGGGCACTTTGAGTTATTCATAGGATAATAGAGAGAAGACAGCATCATATCATCTAAAACAGATTTTTTAAAAGTCTAATGTTTAAATCTGAACTTTCTCTGGAAGTCCTTTATCATCCTTTATATGCAGATGAGGACAAAGCAGCAGTTTCTGAGAATTTTTTTTTAATCTAATCTTAAATACTTATACCAACATGAAGTGAATCATTCCTAGAAGTATGTACACTGACTGCAAACAAAGCTTAGGGGATCTAGATCAGGTTTCGTTGTGGACTCAATATGTGCAAAAGAATCCAAACTTTAGTGCTTCTACAGAAAACAGGAAGTTCAAAATTTATTCTTCTTTTCATAGACTCATTAATCATGAGTTGGAAGGGACCCAGGAGTATCATTAATTCTTGACTTCACACAGGGCAACCTCGAAGTTAAACCATCTGCCTCAGAGCATTGTCCAAATCCTTCTTGAACACCTATACAACTTGGGCCCATGACCACTTCCCTGGGAAGCTTGTTCCAGTGCTTGACCACCCTCTCAGTGGTGGTTCCAGACAGAGCCATAAGACATTCCCTCACATCCACTCACTGAACACCAGAGAAAAGCGGTCAACACCTCCGTCTTGCCTTCCCCTGATGCAGAAGTTGTAGACAGTAGCATGTCCCCTCAGTTTGCTCTCATCTAAGCCAAATAAAACTTATATCCTCTCCAGTTCTTTCATCGTATTTGCTGCCCGATTTTTTGATAAACTCTAATATCTGTATTCTAATCCATTCTTCTTACGTAGTGGAACCACAAAATGCACACAGTGCTCAAGGTGAGGCTGCAACAATGCTGAGTAGAGCATGACAACCACTCCTCTTCATTAGTCAGCTACACTGGGCCTAAGGCACCCCAGGATATGGCAGGCTGCCAGACTGATGGCTGCCAGGGCACACTCTCCTGTGGACTTACATGGACCTTACCATCTATCTGAACTCCCAGTTCACTTTCTGCAGGGCTGTACTCGAGTCTCTTGTCCTCCAGTCTAGAAGTAGATCCAGGATTACACTGATGCAAGGACAGAATCCGGCATTTCTCCTTGATGATTTTCACACAGTCAGTTAATGCCCAGCAGTCTAATCTATCAGGACTCTCCATTTAAGGCCTCTCTTCCCTTAAGGAAATCAAATACTCCTTCCTAAATTGCTAACATCATCAGACTTATTTCGAGTGCACTCAACTCCTGTGCCCAGGTAATTGATAAAAATATTGAAGAGAACTGACCCTAAAACCAAGCCCTGGGGAACATCAGTAGTGACTGATCATCAAGCTGTTGTCACCCCATTTGCTGCAACACTTTGAGACCAACCATTCTGGCATGTTCACCCTTCCTACTGTTTACATGTCTAGCTGGATGCTGGATAATTGGCCCAGGACAGTTTGAGAGACAGTATTAAAAGCTTTGCTAAAATCCCTCAGCCTTGTCCCACATCTGCTACATTCCTTTCATCCACAAGATGGGTAACCTTGTCAAAAAGGGTTATTAAGTTATTAAGGCATAACTTTTCCTTCATGAACCCATGTTAGCTTTAACCAATGGCTGTATTGTCTTTCAAGTGTTTTTCAATAAGTCCCAGAATAACCTTCTCCATAATTTTTTCCAGACACTGAATTATAATTATCAGGGTCTTCCTTCTGGTCCTTCTTAAAAAACTGGAATAACATTTGCTAGCTTTCAGTCAGCTGGGACGTCTCAAGAATGCCAATGCCATTGATAAATAACTGAGACACCTCTCTCAATAACATTGGCCAATATTCTCAGTTCCTTTGAATGAATCTCATCAGGCTCTTTGGACTTAAGGGCACTAAGTTGTTGCAAATCCCATACAAGTTCAAAGCCATAGGGAACGTACCAGTCTCTTGGTCACAGTCCTCCAATCCAGGGCTCTGTTTTTTTTCCCTGAACCTATCATTGGTTTTAAAGGCAAAGAAGGCATTAAATATCTCTGCTGTATCTTCCTTCATATTTGTGACGTAATCAATTTCATCAAATAATGGACCCACATTTTTTTATTCCTATTTTTGCTGTTAACATAACTTTAGAAGTTTTTTGAGGTTGTTTNGGCAAAGAAGGCATTAAATATCTCTGCTGTATCTTCCTTCATATTTGTTCAATAAGTCCCTTCATCAAATCATCAATTTCATCAATTTCATCACCCACATTTTTTTATTCCTATTTTTGCTGTTAACATAACTTTAGAAGTTTTTTGAGGTTGTTTTTGTTGTTTTTTGTTTGTTTGTTTTTTCTTGTCTTTGTGGAGACTTTATTTAACTTTGAAAAATTAATCTGCAGTTCTTCTGTGAGAAACTCTATGATGGATTGTTGGGTTCATATAAAAATTGTTATTTTGAGACTCTAGATAACACGATGTTTTGCGCTTATGATCTAGATATTTTGAAATTGCAGAGACTTGCATAGATATACAGAATATACTGGCACCAGAAATCTGCAATTCTGTAATCGAGTTGCTGCATTGCCAAGCAGCTTCAGCAGCTGCTACCAAAGCAACAGCTAAAGCCATTCCCACGAGATTCAGGAATATAATAGAGAATAAGAAGCAATATGGCATTATGGCAGAGCTGTTTCAGGATGGACATTACTTTGAATAGTTTCATTTTGAGATCTCAGAACAAGGATGACTGGATGAATAATGTCTATGGATGAACTATGTGCATGTTAGAATGATTTCTATTTCCTGACATGTTGTAAATCAAAAGGAAAGAATATGATAAAGCAAAGAAGAACATACATGAGTCTTCTCATGCAAATGTCAATTGTCATTTGGAAGCTCACTGCTCAGAAAATTAGTATCAGATCAAACTGGTGATGATGACTCATCAATCTGTTGCAGAAATCTGTACTATTTCATGTACACAAGAAAATTGATACCCTGTACTTCAGGATTTATTTGACTACAATTACTGGAGACAAATTCATATGAGATGATGTTGGCATTAGTCAGCTCTGAATAGAAATATTTCTATGGCAGAATCTCATCCATGAAATTCTAATCTCAGTACATATGGTTCAGACAAATTTAAGGTCAACATTCTCTACTGTAAAACAAATTGATTAAGGTTTTCCTTTTTCTGGGGATGGAAGACAAGCTGACTGTTCAGATTGATTTACACTTCTTTGAATCAGACGTTTCTGTGCTGAAGTGACCTCACCTGTTAGTTCTGTCTTTTTGCTACAGTCCTGTACATCCTCTTGTACATGGTGACATTTCAGCTAAAGTCAGGGTCCTAGTACTCTGTCCCTCTGACTGCTGTAGAGGATCTCAGATTTGCCTTTTGAAATTTATTAAAAAATTCTATTTTTTTATAAAGACATTAGCTTAAAACCTGCTGAGATATAGTATTTCAGGATTTGTCTTGAATTTTTGTCCACCTTTAAACTAAACAAAACTAAAACTAATAAATAACAGTACTAGAGTATCGTTTTTACATCATTCTGCAGTACTACTTGGAAGTGTCTTTTCTGACTAGTAACGTAGCAGAGAATCAGTTGTGCCTGAAGACTGTCTGGCATATCAAGTTAGACCTGCATTCAGAATAAGACCTAAATCCAGCCCTTTTGATGAAGTTTTCTTTTTTTATTCCTTAAGAAAATCTCATATTTGATTTTTTCACTTCTGAGACTATAATAAGTAGAAATTTTTTTTCATAGTCTCTCCAATAAAACAGAAAGATGTTATCTAAGAGTGTTTGTATGGCTAGTTTATTATTGCTATAATTTCAAAGAAAGATATTGATTCTGCTATTAGTATATAATAATACCCTGTGATCCAATTGTCTTAGCCTTTGTTGAAATAATCAGATAATACATTAGAAGAGATATTACTGTTCCCAAATGAAATTCTGGGAAAATTGCCTGTTTTCATTACTTTTAGTAAGAACTCTTTTAAAAGATCTATACTTCAGTTCTGTGCTCATGCAGCATCTAGCATAACAGCTTCTGGCAGATTTTTGACTAGATAATATTACTAGTAATAATAATTATAATATTTACTACACTCCTATTATGTCCTGACCTGAGACTGACTACATAAGAATAAAGCTATTAAACAAAACAGCTTCCTGCTTAGGCATAGCAACCTTATCAAAAACAACTGTGTTTCCATATACAGTTTTGGAAAAAATTGAAATAAATTATTCACCAAGCTTATATTAGCCACTCTGTGCCAATAATTTCTGCTATTTGCTGAAAATAGAGCAAGTACAAATATTCTTTCTCCAGAGGATCTAGGCTTTTTTTTTTTCTTTTTTTTTTCTTTTTTTTTTTTTTTTTTTTTTTTTTTTTTTTTTTTCCCCTAGTCAATATTCAGGAGAAACTTCCAAAAATGCTAATCATAAGTGATTTCATTTGAATTTGAAAACATTCGTTTTTCTACTCTTATGCAATTTTTTTGATTGTGTTAAATTAATGATCACGATTACAGTTTTAATTTTGACATTAAGGAACAAAACACATTTCTGAACTATGGAAAGTAGGATCACAATAAATATCAACACATTCCCTAAGAAGTTCAGATGTATGGTACAGATGTACACATTTTGTTTTGGTAGTGGTTCTGCTGCACAACTCTAGAGAAATAACAGAGGACCAAATCTTCTTTTATGTCTTCGTTCTGCAAATAGAGCCAACAAGCTGAATGGTTCTTCCTTATGTATCCCACTTAAGGAATTGGCATCATTAGGTAAATTAAATTACTGTTGTAAAATTATACTTTTATGATGTCCTTAAAAAGTGAGCAGTACACTCTCTAATTGAATGCAGAGCAATGGAACTGTCACTAAGTAAGTACTGTTCTTTTGAGAATAACTTGTTATGTTCCTCTTATGCATAATATGATACCTGTGGTTTGCTTTTTTCTTTCTATCCCATTCAATTACTGTGACTTCAAACACTTCCAAGCAGAGACAAATTCCTTCCTGTTTTATCTTCATACAACTAATATAGTAGGGCTGCATCTGTTGTCTTTATACATCCTTTTTATATCTCAGCATCTACAGTCTCCTACGGCAAATTTAACCTCTCATTTAAACTCTCTTCTTAAATTGAATGTCAGGGAATTAAGAACAGAGACAAAATGAAATTGGTTTAAATTTGTAAACATCTAGGCAAATTGATTATTTTTTGAGTAATTCCTGCTTTCCTTACTAATTTTCTTATTTCACTGTGTACTTCACTTACTTCAAGTGTAAGCATAACACACGCCTCATTTTATTCCTAATTTCCTCTTTTCCAATCACTTGTCCTGCACATATTTTCAATACTCCTTTAATCTCTCTCTGTTACTTACTTAATTCTTTAAAAGTGTGATTAATATCCTTCTATTGAAAAAAATTCACATTTCAGATACAAAACTCTGCAAGTGATTTTCTTCTAGAGACTGTAAGTTACAAAATCTTAATACTGAGATTTCTCCAGTGGCCTCTGAATATTCATGTACTGGTACCTAACATCAGGAATTTCAAAGATCTTAAAGAATCTGAACTTTCCAAAGAAAAAGTTTATTTCAATTTTCAAAATGGATGTTTAGTAACACAGAGATTTTTTTTTCTCACTATTTTTTTTAATAAAGATATGTCATATACTGAAATTGAAATTGAAATCTCTTTAGTGAGCTTAAATCAGCTAATTATGTTTGTCTACTGCTCTTCATGAAGACTTTCACTGTCACTGTTCTTTGGTCACAAAATGAAAATTCTTATTAATAAGCTTATTTTCTCACACTGTTTCTCCTGCGTTAAATCATAAGAAAAAATTTAATTTTGTGCCCTTGTCTCTGTCATATGTAAAATTAAATATATCTCTGCAAGAAATTTAACATTTTCACTTAAAATTTCTTCAATTAGATAATTCTGCTTGAACAATGCATCTGCATTTGAGTCTTTTTGAATGAAAAAGTCATCACCTGTATTGCTATCTGTCTGAAAATTCTTTATAGCATGATAAAAGAAGAAAAGAACATGGTCAGGAGATTGGAGATTATGGAATAACTCTTCAAATTTTGGTGCAATATATGTAGGACAAGGTATTGAACAATCTATCAATAATCAATTGTATTTAAATATATCTCAAAATTAAACTTCTAAAATAAAGTCAGTTATGTTTTAGGAAGAAATTAATAAACCAATATCAGCAATAAAATTTATACAATATGAGTTTGATAAGATTTTAAACATACTCTACAGGGGAAGATCATGAATAATGTGGGGAGCAGGGCCTGTAAGAAATCCTAATACAGACACAAATAAAAAAAGAAAAAAAATCATCTAAAAACCCCAGTACTGCAAGTCTAATTAAAATTCTTTGTAAATTTTCCAGATGGATATGAAGCAAGTTTGTTTTGGACTTCATTCTGATCAGTATTTTTTCTGCAAACAGTTTTTCTGTTGTTAAGGAGAAAAAAAAATAAAAAATACATAATATCAATCTAAGAGGAGTTGCAACCATAGTGAAAAATGGTGAAAAAGCCAAGAAACACATTTCACTCCATTAAAGCTATACATTAATTCCCGTGCTAAGAGAAACATATCAAAGTAAAATTGATCTGACTAAGCAGCTTTATGTAAATTGTGTAAGATGCATTTAAAAGTAGAGGATCTGGGTTTTCAATAGATTAAATATGGAATATGGCTATACCATCTGAGAGTGTTGTAATAAATTAATAAGAGGTAAAATATTCTTTGGGGTATAGACTCTATCATTTTGCATAGAAGTGAGGGAAGGAAGTAAAGAAGTAATCATACATATGTATGTGTGTGTGTATATATATATATATTTAACCTTGGTATGTGTTGTTACCTGTGCCTACAAGAGATGAGAAAAGTAGTTCTTAAGTAGTTCAAGAGGGACACTGAAATTTATCCTTCAAAGGATGTTTTCAAGATCAGGTTAGGCACAACAGTCAGGAACTGTTTATGGATCTTTAAAGAAAAGGTATATTTCTCTGATTCTCCTTGACCTTATGACTAGACTCTTAAGCTCTTTATTTTAAAGTTTTATATCCTGGCCAATAAAGGACATTGCTAAAGTCTCTAAACACAGCAATAGCCTTGGAGATATTTGATCACTGGGATATGTATATTAAAATTTACTTGGAATGACAGATCATATATGTGTGAACAAAGAAGTAACTTTTTGTATTTATGCTGAAGTGGCCAATATAAACTGAGAAATCAGGAAAAGACTGGCACAGACTGCATTTCATTTTACTTTATAAGAGAAATAAAATCAGATAAATGATAATATGAGAATGGATAAAGTAATACTAATAGTAGTATGAATTAGAAATAGATTACACTCTCTTTTTTCATTATTTATCACAGTAAAGCAAATGTTTTTCATTGGCTGTATTTAATTTAGTCTTGGTTAGATATATATTAAATAAAAAGTTAATTATTGGTGTACGAGACTGTGAAGTAAAAAAACTTTCTTATGTCGTAGAACATATTCCCATCAAATCACTTTGGAAGAGAATGTTAAAACATTCTACTGACATTTTTAGTGCCTTAGTGTGATAGGGATAAAAAACACCATTGACATGATTTTTTTTTAATGAAAAATCTTAATTTTCAGGATGTTAATAGAAAACTCAAATAATAAAAAAAGAATGTAATGGATGTCACAGTAAAAAGAAGTCTTCATCAAATAGTTACTGAAAAATAATGATGTGATGCTATTTTTGACATTGGGTTTTATTTTTCTAATGATAACATTAGAGGAGGCCATAAAAATACAATCTTGAACTGTGTTTTGAAATTTGATTCAAATTAAACTAAATTGTGAAAAAAAAAATTTAAAAAAACCAAAAAACCCCAACAACAAAGCTCTGGAATTAATATTTTGGATTCAAGTAACAGGCACCAAGGAAAAGAAAACCTAAACTCAAAATCTTAAATGTGACACGTTAATGAAAAAGAAAAAAAACAACTTCAAATTGTACCCAGAAGGCATTCTCTTAAATTTTTGTAATGCTCTGGTCTGTAGATTGATGATACATTAGTATATGCTAATACAGGATCTTGAAGAATGTGATAGGAGAATGAAATAGAAACTATATAGGGTTACGCATCTGGGACAGTACTCAAAATGTTATTTTCTCAGCTTTCCAAAAACTGGGACTGAGATAGAAATGTCACTTTCTTTTAAAATGAAAGAAAACTTTTATTTTAAACTGAAGAATGGTGCAAGCAAATATAACCTCCACATTAGGAAATACACATAAGAAATTAGAAAAATGTTTGTCAACGTCAGATTCCAGAATGGTGATGCCAACCCAAGAGAAAAGAAGGAAGTCCTTAGTTGTGTTTTAAGTTGATTTCCATATTTCCACAAAATTATAAAAAAGACTTATTATGGATTGCTGCAGTTTGAGAATTTTATTGAATACAGTGCAGATATCTACTCATGGAGGAGGTGGAAAAACCTAAACCAGACTAAAAATAAGCAGTACTTTGCATGGATCAGTTAAATTATTTAAATTATTAACTTCCATGAAAAATCAAGTTAACATAACTTCTGTATGAAGACAGAAAAGAAAAAAAAAATAAAAATTGACTGCCTAAAGCCTTATAAGGGACAAATTTTTGTTTTCCAAACAAAAACTATCAGAAATGTCAAGAGGATTTCAGGCCAAAAAACTCAGAACACAAACTTTATTTGTAAATTGGAAGTACTATCAATGCAGAGAGAATTGCTGTTTTCTCACACAGGAAATATTTTACAGTGATTTAAATTTTTATATAGAGAATATTAGCTAAGAGAAAATGATAAAAATGATAGAGTATTTTTTTACCAACTAAATTAAAGTAACACCTCTACAATTTATCTGACTCACACACTGCATTTATTACCTCCTAGGAAGCAAAGAAAGAAAAGAAAGCAGTATATAATTCAGTTTGTTAAGTAAATAACTGAAGTGTTTCAATGTTTTTGCATTGCTAAAAAAATCAGGAAGTCAATGAAAGTATTCAAGTTAAATGTTCTCACCCCTAAGACAGGGATTTGTTTTTTTGCAATTCTGCTTTACTGTGTTCTGATATGTGTTTGGAAGAAAAACCTAGTAACCTTGACCATTGTTTTCTACTAAATGTATTAGAAGCAATGATTTATGTTCCAGGAAAAAAAAAAGCAACCACACACATTACAGTATAATGATTTTAAGGTGCAATGAAAGTGTCTACATTGTAGTAAACACCAGATTCACATAACTTAAAGATGCCTAATAATAAATCATGCAGTTGCGGAACTTGTGCTTATGGAACAATATTTGTGCACGATCTGCATTCACTCTAACCCTTGAAAAATATTTGTATCGTTTACAAACATTATTTGAAGACTACAAGTAGAGTGTTTTATATTTCCTAAAGTAGGGTATTTGATTTTGTCCTATGGATTTATAAGTAATCAAATGTCACGAATCTCCAGCATTAAAAATCTTGAGTGGTGCATTACAATACTGAAGCGTCACATTCCAGTGTATATTTTGCATTCAGAGGTCTTAATCATAAACCAATATCAAACATTCCCATATAGAAAATAGAATTGTCAGCTTCTCTGTTAATCACAGGTGTTCTAAATATTTTGTCAAATATTATTACTCTGCCTTCAAAAATATTTTTCCTTTATCTGTAATAACAAATTTTAAAAATTAAGTACCCTGCAAGACACCTTCAGAGAAGAACTGTTTTCTAGGGGGTTA
>VXBB01004037.1:202656-226137 GCA_013399915.1 Illadopsis cleaveri | reverse complement strand
ATCGTATTACCTTTACAGAGGAGCACAAAAACCATTTTATATTCCTTACTTTTATGCACACATAATAAATAGATTTTTATACAAAATCCTGAGCAAAGATCCTATCTTAGTGTCAGGAGACTACTGTCTTCTATTGTTTTTTTACCCACAGACTAAGCTGTCCCCTCAGGCATTACAAAGAACTTCATGTTTGTGGTTTAGTTCAGACTTTTTAATACATCTCTTTCTTCTTCTTTGCTGTAGAAAGGAGCTTCAGCTGTGAATCAGTCTCTTCTTAACACCACATAAGTTACTTAAAACCTCAATTTATATAGGAAAATTTATCAAAATTATTTTATGTAAGATCCAGCAATTCTGGTCTTCAAATGGTTTTCATATGGTCTTTAAGTATATTTTTCTAAGTACATTCAAGACAGATAACAAGGAAAAAAACTGCCTTGAAACCTATGACTTTATGTTATTAATATTTTTCTAATGAAATTATGGGTGGAAAAAGAGACAGACATCTTGTATTTTAGTTGTATTTGTCAAAATCGACAAACTGCTGAGGAATGTGTGTAGGCTAAAATATTATACTGGTCTGTGTGTTCTGTGCACACTCACTTTTTTATTTCTTCACTTCAGAACTATTTAGTCATGCTATGCTACACAAAATTGACATATACTGTTGTATTTCTTGCANTTTTTTATTTCTTCACTTCAGAACTATTTAGTCATGTTCTATGCTACACAAAATTGACATATACTGTTGTATTCCTTGCAAAATGAAATACTAAATACATATCGTTTAGAAGTTTATTTAATGTGTTGAAATCTGAAGTCATATTCAGAGAAATTTAAAACAAAATCTTTTTATTGCTGATAATTAAGGAAAAAGTCTGATGTCCTTTAGATATATTAAAGATAAGCTACATCACAAAGCATGTGAATATCTCTTTCTGCTACAGGCAGTACTTAAAATGAATGTTCCTGATGTTTGCACCTTTCACAAGCTAAACAAGTGAGTTAATTGATAACAAGTATGCCTCCTATGATGTGCTCTCTACTTAAATTACTAGGTGTTTTGCATTCTCCTTTCTGGGATGTCTTTCTAGATGTATTTGTTGTAAATTCTGTTAATAGAAAACAATAAACAAGGGGATTTTTTTTTTCCTCTTGGAAAGTATATATTGTTGTCACAGGTATAATCTTAGAAGAACCCTTGTAACTGGTTTGGACAAAATTTATGTGCTTAAAATTATAATAGTTTACTTTCAAAGATGGTTATTATTTATATGTTGCAGACTACTCCCTTATCTTTCACAATTAGACTAACAAAATTTGAGTGTGTGTTCTGGCATTCTGCAAGAATATAAACTTTGTTGTTAGATTTTTTTAAGCTGTATTTTTGAAACCCACTCAGAAGAACATAGGAGTCCACAAAAGGTAACCTTCCACAAAGGGTATCTATCTTAGAAACAGAGTTTGTCCAATAAAAGAAATTAATCTATGAAATCCAAATAGCAAACCAATGAAAGTGAGGCAATTAAAAAATATAATTCAAAAATTACTTATGGCAACAAAAAATTGTTAAAATTAATTATATTCTCTAATGAAATAGTGTTCCAATCAGTTGTCTTGAAAACATGCTTTAAAAGACACAGAATGTAAGCTATGACACTGGGAAGTCTATAAGTAGTAATGCAGATAAGAGGACACAGGAAGCTCAGTATTTCTCTCATGTTATTGCTGCACATTTTTCTGTGGAACTCCACAGCACTCGTTGTGGTGCATGCCAGGGGAAGTCAGTCAGAAGTACAAGACTCAAGTTACACCTTCAGGAGTGTCTGGCGAAAATCTCCACTTCATTGCTTTTTCTCCTGTCACAGCTGACTGCTATCTAAGGCAACTACTTTAAATAATGTAGGTGAAAACCCTTGAAAACTGTTTAAAAGTCCATTATCAAGATTAAACTGCTTCAAACACAGTAGATTAATTATGTATAAAAGAAAACATATTCACTACAGTAATTTACTGAGTAATAAAGATATAATGCCATTTCTTGAAAAGTAGAAATTTGGAGTACGATAAAAATGTGTTTACAGAGTAGCTTCCCTTGAACTGTGTTAAATCAAGAATTTCAAGAGTTTGGAAAATGGTGTCATTCTTATTCAGAATCCAATAAAATATTCCTGAAGAATAAGGCAAATCAGTGAAAAATATGAAAACGACAACAGCAAAAAAAATTACATTATAGGTATTTGATTCAGTTCAATCTGATTTTTTCTGACAATTTTAAGTTTTCCATAAAGCCAGTTACTATTCTAAATCACTGTTAGACAGTTATTATCTCCTCTAAAGATGTATCTTATATAAGTAACGACCAGCTACTGTGTGCATCGCTAGAACAGAGAAGCTACTAGAGGCCTACAGGAGGGGCATAGTCTGGGAGCATTTCCCAGGTCCAGAAGCAACTTTCAGTTTTCTCTCAACTTCATCCCCAGCTGCTCAGTTTCTGAAGAAAAACAAACAAACAAAAAAAACCATAACTGAGGTATGATCTGGATGTGAGGACCATATTTCCTTTGGTTCAAATTTTAGACAGCAGGGGCCAAGTCACTGTGAAGTGTCTCTGCCTTGTTTATACATAAACAATAATGCTATTGGTTAGTATTTACTTCAGTCTCTCAAGACAGATTCCAAAATATAAGTCCTCTTCCTTCAGGACTTCTCCTTTGTTGAGTCACATTTATTCTAGGTACATTGCTGTGTTAATATCAAGAAAAGAGACAGAATTATAAATCAAAAAGTGAGATTCTGAATTCCTCACTGTAAAACTTTATAAACCTTGTGTAAGTTCCAGGATTCTGAATACAATTATTTCAACATATAATTATTACAAGATATGAAAGCATGTTAAAAATGCAGTAAAGACAGAAGGACAATCATGATATTTTAATGCAAAATATTACTCAAAGATACACTTTTATCACTATTTTTGTTTGTTTATTTTGTTTTGTTTTGCCATGGTTTTGTGAATGCATGTGAAGAGATTAGGCCAGGTGTTTACCGTATGGTTGGCTTTTATTTTTCTTACAAAGAAAGGGAAGGCAATAAATAAAACTTTTAAATTACCTTATGTATGATGCTCTTATATTGAAAAAAAAGTGAAAATTATAAGGTGTGGCATACCTACTGTTGCTTATGTATAAATTTCAGATCCAGAACAAGATTTTATACTCCTTATTCCTGAACTTTAGGAATCTTGTTTTGAACAGCGCTCATGTTCCAGAAGTTATCAGCAGTATGTGGCTAAGAGATGCTTAAGTTTTGCTCATGGCTCACAAACATTATTCTGGGGCAGTTCCAATGTCAACTGCTTGCACAAAAGCAAACTCATTCCTGTAAAGCCAAAAGCATAAGCCTGGTAGGGCATATGAAGAGCAAAACTAATAGTCACTAGTCTCCAGGTCTGTCATAAAACTATCCACAAATCCCAGATTTTGGAAGTAAGTGTATGATGATGGAAAAACAGGTTCAAGGACTCTTGTCACGTGCTTTCATTTAAGTCAAAGTGCTTACAAAAATTTGGTTTGCTCTGCGTAAAACAGGATTAGTTACATATTTATGACTCACTAGGGTGCTATTTTTTCAGGAAAGTTTAAGCATTGTCACAATGTAGCAGAATATGTAAAGTCCTCAGAATTACTGTAGTCTAAGAACTTTCATTTATTTTCTTTCAAATGTTATTTCTATTTTCTAGGGGACAGAGAAGGACTTGAAAATCTATATTTAGTATCTCTACTATCTATTTGTGATTCAGTTATTCTCTGCGGTCTGATATATTTTCTATCATCTAAAAAGTGGCTGTGGATCAATTAAAATTGTTTTTGCTGTTTTCCTATCTAGATTGAATTTCTCAAACTGCTCACGATAAGGAAGGAAATGAGCAAGAAAACAGTGATAAAGTTGTCTTACCACAAACAAATGATCATCACTCCTGAAAGAGCTCCTCCCCACGGCTGAGATAAAATCACCTGTGGCAGAGAAAGATTGAGGGATTGAGTTAAATTCCCTGTATAAAGGGTAATGCTTGACCGTCTGTCACCTCTGCACTAATAGCTTATTCCTTCACCCGCTGCTCAAGGTCAGAATACAGGTTTCAGTTTGCCTATGTCTTGTTTATTTAATATTTTATGTCATTGATATATTATTTTTTCTCAAGACTAAAGAGGAATTATCCCCTGGGCTTCAGACTGACTTTTGAGTGAAATAAGGAGGTATTCTGCTTTCTCACAGAAGTATCTGGACTTAGCATACAATTTAACAAGCTTCAAGTACTAATTTCAAAAATTCAAAAATTCAGAAATTTCAAACTATTTCCTAATAGCACTCAGAAAAGGGCTGAGACAATAGTTTCTCACAGGAACAGCAAAGAGTGGTGAACAACTCATGCATGCAGATCCCTTTTCCTTGTAGAGCAGAAGGTTAATGTGTCCTAAGCACGGGCTGAGAATAATCTTTCTGAAGAAGGAAGAAGCAAAGAAAATAGTGAAGGCCTGCATTACTACATTAATTGGTAAGGGCACAGGTTAACAAAACAATGTCCCTCACATCTTTTCTTTTGACTTGCAAATCAGAGACAATACCAGCAAGAAAACCAAAACCGTTCTTTGGAAAATAGAAATATTTGGGCAGGTTTGAAAACATTCCCTAAAGAGAGTGAAAATACTTTCTGAAGGGTATAATTTTCTTATTTGAAAATGATACGTATTCTTAAACCATCACATTGAAAGGCTGATATCCCAGCAGACCATGTTTGATTACTTGCCCAGAGCGCAACAAAAAGATAGGCTTGGAATTCTTTTATTTTCATAGACTAAAGAGACATAGTCAGTGAGGACCTGAGTGCTTCACTTAATGTATTTCAAAATATCTTGGGAGAAAATCCTATCCTTTAAAATTTTGGCTCTGAGGGTTAGCTGGAGGACAATAGTACTAATAAGAATGTAAGAGGCTTCATGTCATACCCATTTGTGTGGGATTTCACATCTCATTGTGAAAAGCAGCTGGGTTTTGATCCGATTTGATGCATGCTTATCAAAGAACGGTTAAAAAGATATGTTTATATATAAGATACCTTCTTTATCTCTTTTGAGCAGTGAAATCTAATCTTACCTACTTATTTACAGAGTGAGACAGAAGTATTCCTCAGTGAATTACACAGAGAAGCCTGAGCATTTTGCCAAAGAGTACTGGTAGGTCTTTCAACTGGAAATGTATATATATTTTTATAATGTACATCAACTTTTGAGGAGACTACTTACTGTTTCAAGGTTATAAAAGTTATTCAAGGAATCTTCTTGCTTCCTTTGTCTGTACCATATGCAAAACTTCAAAATTACAGTTGAGCACCCTGTGCTTTGAACCAACATTGCTTGTGCTTAAAATAACAGTCATGCAAAAGATGACAGGAACAAAATCAAATAACTAAGTAATTTTGAAATATTTCTGAAATATTTCAATGTAATTTGCAAAATTAAACTTGTATTATAGTATTTGCCAAAAAGATGATGATAAATAAATTATGAGACAAAAAATTGCTACTTCATTCAACAGAACAAACATAATCAAAATTTTTAAAAAAGTCTTAAGCAGTATGAGATATTTTTAGTATAAAATATTATTTCCTTATATTTTTTATTGTTTATCTCTACTTTGAAGATCAATTCAGATTCTTTTCATCATTGTTTTCTACATTCAGTGATTTAGATAGAAGTCTTTTGTTAAATGAGACTGAAAGAAGAAATCATTTTCTCTAGGTGAGTATACCCATATAAGTGAGTATAGCCATGTACATCTGAGAACTGAATTTCTAAATGTCTGCTAATAGTTTGGCTAAACTAAAAAGACAGATTGACAGATTGTTGGTTACTATCCACTACTCAGATTTACAGTAGGTTTCAATTCTATACAGGACATAAAACTTTCAGGAAAATGTTAGGTGTATATATACAAAGGGAAATGATCAGGGGACAGAGTGCCTTCCCTATGAGGACAGGCTCAGGGAACTGGTGCTATTCAGGGTGGAGAAGATAAAGCTGCCTTCTTATAGCAGCCTTCCAGTAGCTAAAAGGGGCCTACAAAAAACCTGGAGAGGGGTTTTGTACAAGGGCATGATCGGACAAGGAAGAATTACTTCAAACAGAAAGGGAATAGATTTAAATTTGATATTAATAAGAAATCAGGAAACCTTTACTATTAATGTGGTGAGGCACTGGAACTGGTTGCCTGGTGAAGTTGTGGATAATCCATACCTGGAAGTGTTCAAGACCAGGTTGGATGGGGCTTTCAGCAACCTGGTCTAATGAAAGGTGTCCCTGCCCATGGTGGGATGGGTGGAACCAGATCTTTAAGATCCCTTCCAACCCAAATCATTCAATGTTTCTGAGATTCTGTGCATATATCTATGTACTTGTTTATAAATTTATTTCACTGTTTTCTGTTATACTTCATTTATCAATTTTTGTAAGATACTGAGTATTCATGGTAAAAACTGTGTTTCTGAACATCAACATAGCTGTTTTTATTTCTTGGCATATGACATTCAGAAAGACATCTAAAATGTGTTATTTACAGTACTCTGTTGCACAAAATAAACAGGAGGGAGAATCTGAGTTTCCACTTCTTAGCTAAGATATTTTTAAGATTATGTCTGACTCAAACATTTATTCTTTCTCCTCCATCATCATTTAATCTGAAAATGGTAGAAGGAATCTACATTAGCATGAAAAACAGTCTTTTGCTTTCAGTATAAAAAAATCTAAGCTTTTCTCAACCCTCTGATTGAGAATGTGTGAGTGATCTTCATATTTGAAGATATTTGATCAAATAGAAAATTTAAAATATTATTGTTTAACTTAGAAAATGGCAATCAAATTATTTAATTGGAAATCATCTCTGTTTTGCAGTACCTAAAGCTGTATTACCAATGAAGCACTTTCTTATAAGATCACTTGTACATGAATGCTATATGTAACATTAAAACAAACAGTAGAACAATTTTTTTTTTGTTAACTACACTTCATTGAGGCAGTAAGAAAAATGAGCAACAATGCACCTGTATGGCAACTCACTCAATGCCCTGCCTGCATCAGACTGCCAGGACACTTGATGTTCTTCACTGTCTGAGAGCAACAGGCAATTGTGCAAATGCACTTTGAATGCAGGTAGGACTCACATCACTCCTTGGTTCCACAATGTCAGCGTGATATGAAGGAATCCTGGATAATGTGGGCAGCATCTTGCCTACACTGGCAATGGCACCAAGGGGCAGAGGGCCAGGAGGCAGGGTGTCTGTGACATTGATCAAGGGTCAGGGTGATAATATACAGCATTTTTCTGTCATTACAAAAACATTTTCAAATAATGAAGAAATGAAAACCAGAGGAAGTGCCCATAGATATTGAGTGTATTTGGATGTGTTGTAATAAATTACAAATTTCCAGACTGCAGACTATTTTTGATATCAAATATGTCCCAAAAGATCCATAAGAACCACTCTGAACTAGGCAAAAAATCACCTGTGGCAGCCTGAATTACTTTGTGACTACTGAATAAAAACTAAAATTATTTTGCTAATGAGATCAACTACAAATTTAAAGGTGTAGAAGGGTACCTGTTAAGAAATACAAATTGTGTTTTGAACTAAACTTGTGATTGAAGCTCACAGGGAAAGTTCTCAAGCTAATTATGATGCTTACAACTCTAGTCTGAGTAGTCAAGCCATTGATTCTTCTAATCATAGAGATGTCTTTATTTAAAAGATTAATTTAAAACCTAAACCTAAACAAACAAACAAACAAACAAACAAACAAAAACTGTCACTGAGGATGAAGTGAAAAGCCTGCCACATGGAACAAATGGTTGCCACATGGAAAAACAAAAAGTTGGACTTAGAACTTTGTGACTAGTCACAGAGAAATATTTGCATTATGATCACAGAGCCACTATGGGATAATTCTTATGACTAAAGTTCTGTAGTTAATGCATAAAATTAATTTAGGAAGGACAAGACAGTAAAGCAGGGATTCTGTGCCTTGAAACTGGTGATGAGCCTGTAAAGAGCTTGCTTATAAAAATCTGAGGAAAGATTTAATCACACTGGTATCTGCTCAAAGGAAAACAGTAGTCATAACTATGAAGATTTCTAAAAAGGGTCAAGGACAATTTTTATGCAAGTGATCAACAAACCTTTCAGGAAGGCATTCCTCTGGATCTGATAACCATAAACAAGGAAAAACTTTTTCAGAATGTAAAAGCAGAGGGAAGCATTTCTGTAATGAACTTGAGGCTTAACATCCTAAGAGACGTGAACAAAGCCAAAATAAAATTGGAGCAAGCTATTTGAAAAACATGCTTAATTTTATCTGAGAAATATCTACATTGTAATTAAAATGAAAACTGGGAAATAGTTTACTTTTTTTGACACAGTTTTATTTTCTTTGTTAAGGAGGCAAAGTAGAAAAGAAAATTCCTTGAATCTACCTGGAGTCTCCTAATTTCACAGTTGATATTTTTTACAGATTTACATTTTGAAGATGCATATCTAGAGGATGATAAAAAGAAGAAACATAGTTACAAACTTGAGCAGACCATTCTAGGAAATATGGCTGATATTTCATCAGAATAAACTTTCAGATTCTGGGTCTAAAAAAAGTATTTGGACCATTTTCCAGATCAACAATCTACATATTCTGTGACCATGGTAAACAGGGTAAAGACTCCGTTATATTTTTGTGCTTTATCACAACAGTAGGCAGCTGATCCTGTGACAGATGAAGTGAGGAATGGGGTCTCTGGGAGTTGCAGTTTATTCTCACAATCATACCACATGCATTAATTGCATAAGAACTTAAAGACAGAGATATTTTTGGTTTGACTTGGTTTTAATGGGTGATACATTCTTGTAGTAGTTTTGTATTGTGGGTTCTAAAATATAAGATAAAATTTAATAGTCTCTGTAAAAAGGTAAACTTATAGAGGAGACAACACCCTAATGTGGACAATGTCTATTTATGAGCGGGTCTGCCTGCAGCATCGGATTACAGATGCATGTAGGAGTTCATTCACTTCTTGAATTTCTGATTAAAAGAAGAAATCTCAACATTTTTCCTTTCATCAACAAAAATGCATAGCTGAAGAATGACAGATATGCTGATATTTTGTTTTTACCTTTCTATATGTAAGAAGTGAATGTTTATTTTTTGGCCCAGCTGATGACTACCTTTCTGTTTGGTATCATCAATTTTGGAATAATTAGGTTTGACATGATCAGTTTTGTGTAAATACACTCTAAGACAGATTTTACTGTCCTGTTCATACACGCTGCTGCACCCATATTTGGATCTTACCAGACATAATTTGAGTAAGAGGTAGCTCTCAGGTCAACCATGCAAAGAAAGTTTGCCCTGAGAAAGAGAGAAAAAGAAGGCAAATGAAATGAAATATACCAAGACCATAAAAGAAATACTTGGGAAAGAAATATCCTGAGAGGGAACAATTTTTCTTAAGAGAGAGACACCTCTATAACAGAGGGGTAGGTACTGTATCTTTTGTTGCTTTAAAAGAAAGAAGTTAAAATAGGAAACTTGGTATTCCTAATGCAATATTGTTTTTCTTTATTTTAGCTTTAAGGTTGAATTTAAACATGTACAATATTTGCAATGGGAAAAGATCTGTGAAAGGAAACTGATAGTACAACTAAGAGTTGAATAGCAGGTTTTTTGACTATTATTTGGACTATTTCATCCTGTGAAGATGCCAGAGGATTTGTCACTTTCCAATGGTTGAAAGTGGTAGAGTTCCCCAGTGAGTCAGCTTTCTTTCATAGAAAAGAGCTACATAGATCTGGGACCAGACAGTGGTTTGGGTGTCTTAGAAAATACTTTTACATAAAAAGAAAGTGCAGATTCTCAAATGAATGTGTCACTTTTCTAAACAATCCATTCCAGATGAATGGAAATCTCTCTGTGTTGCTTGGCTACAGTTTTTAAAATGGTTTGTTGACTGCTGGAGCCACCAAATAGTGTTGCCTGAAAAGGACAAGTAATGGGATTTCCCCACAAAACAGAAATATGAGATTTTCTAAAATCTGTGAGTAAGTAGGTAGTACTACTTAAACAGCTTCACGGAGAACTATTTGTTTGTCCATAGATTTTAGTGAAGGAATATTATATGGATCAATATATGTCAAGTATACTGCAAGAAGTATTTTAGTGCATGTGGTGTATTTTACCTCAAAGAATTTAACAGTACCCCTAACAGACATGTAAAGTTTATATGGAAATATACTCTGATTTTTCAGCAGTTTCCTCCATTCCCAGATGTTCCCAGATGCCTGATACTTTGAACAGAATGTGTCATAGTATGTTCATCAATTTGTATACACCATTGTAAATAAATTGTATTTAAGCATGATTTTAAACAGAGAAAAATTAGGAAAACTTTAAATGTGAATACATCATTATGCATTTATGCAAGTAATATATGTCTTCAGAAAATAATTTAACCTGCCGGAAAAACACTCATCATTGCCATATTTCAGCAACGTTTGACGTGCGAGTCTGTTAACAAGAATGGCTCCATAAAAATTGCATTGAGGAAGTTGAATGGTTATTTCACTGCCTTCAAAGAGAGTTTGCTGATGTGAAGTTTCTAGTTGCCAGCTCTAAGCTTTAAGAGTCAGTCTGGGTCCTTTCAACTTCCCAAACCACTAACAGTAAATTGGACCTTGTCAGCCATATTGTAGTCTGAATTATATATATATTTTTTTTTCCCCACCAATTTCCTTCTTCAATAACATTTCAAAAGACTTTTCATGCAAAATTCTTACAGGTATAATTTTGGTTCCAGGATGCTAACTATTCGTGAAATCAAGCTATATACAAAGAAATTAACAAGTGAGTTGAATTCAACTATTACGGGGAATATTGCTGCAAAATTATAAGTTAAGTCCAAAGAACAAAGGAAGATCTCATGCCACTCAAGGGAAGGTCTATTTCTCAGAGTTTCCCAATGTCAGCAAGTGAAAACATTGGGCTTGGAAAGCTTTGTATTTACTAGCACAGCAAAAAAGTAGTAAGTCATTTATTATGTATATTGCTTCACCGTGTAATCTCTTATTGTTTAGCAGTAGTAGAAGTGTCAGATTAAAAATAAATATTTCATGACTTGTAACAGTAATGAGTTCTTGCTTTGATGTATAATCCATTATTAAACTCACCAAACGTGTTTTAGGCTAACTTATGTGGGTCAGCATTAGGCCCTTGTAAAATGCAGCTTTCTAGCCAGATGGTTAGAGGTTGTCATTAAATTAGCCTGAATCAGTCGGTATTCCATCAGTTAATCTCGTGTACTATAAATGGCAGATGAGTGTTCTTTGTACTGATTATGCAACTTGCAGCATCTGCCCATTTTCTGCTTGGCTGGGTCCTGTCTGAAATGGTCATTTCCCCAAACCTGCTAGAGCCAATCAAAAACCTGCCCAGTCTGCAAGAAGACTGCAGGCATATGGCTATTTGGCTTATACTTTCACCATAGGGTACTTAGCTATTATGTATGAGTATGGGAAACTGTGTAAGATAAAGTCATTAAAGTGCTGAACAGTAAGAATTATGGCCATGTTACACATAACGACAGCGCTGCAGAAAATGCTCATCTGTGTATATTTTCCAGTTGAATGGTTATTTTATGAATGGTATTTAGTTCCTTATGATGTGGGAGAAAGCTGTCATTCTTGAATTATTTGATTCATATGAATGTAGTTAAACTTTCTTGCAATCATAATGTTCTTGTTATGCTGCTTGGGAGCATAGATTTGTAGTGTACATATAGATTCTTAAAATAAAATCCAACAATTTGAGAACAAAATGACTTGAAAAATAGACAAAAACCTGGATGCAACCATCCTTGGATGGTTACTGTGTAAATTACACACCATCAATTATTTTCCCATATTCCCTCTGCAGGAATATTGAACAGATGCAAAACTGCTATATGGATGCTAAGAATACAACTTTATAAGAGAAGTTGCAATATTATAAACACTGATAATCACAAGTACTCTCCGTATTTTATTTTCCTTAATAATAACTCTTAAGTAGATGTTAAATACAAAAAAAAGGAATTTCTGAAGTATGTCTTCTCTTATCCAGATATTATGCCTGACAGTATGGTACAGTAGACAGAGTAATTGCAGTATGGTGGTAATCAACATAGGTAGTGGATTAACAAAGCATTTATAAGACAAAACTGTCAAACGCCTAGTAGTAATAATTAAAAAAAAATAAAAAAAGGTACACCCTACTTATATTTCTACCCAAGAAAACAAAATAAAACAATGACTTTTGGGTAGGACATCATGAATAGTTACAGAAAAGACTGTGATTTAGAGTTCTTAAGATTTAAGAACTTAGTTCATGTTACATGGTAAAATTGCAGGTGCATGTTGTAAAAGTGTTGTACCTGCTTTTCATTAAGTTACTGGAAATAGAAAACAAAATTTCTTTCACTAGACTTCACCTGTGGAGCATAAAAATATCCATAAATTACATTTAAAAGTTTTATCCATATTGTTGAAAAAATGTGTCTATATTCTTAAGAAACAGAAACAGTCACCTACAGGAACATTCTTTAAATCTGTAAATTCCAAAAGTAATTATAGGGTTAAATAGAAAATTCTGTGTGCAAGAATATTCTTAGACTGCATGCACATTGAAAATATAACTTCATTTATGCCACTGCTTTCTATTCTGTGGCAGACCAATTATGTGGATGAGATGTTTCACAGAGAAATGCTTTTATCCAAAGCAGAGATTCATAGAACAATCTGTCTAAAGGAGACATTGCTGACTCCCAAGTTATACCCTTGGGTGGGAAGGTTAATAACACCTGTGATTTATTTTGTATTTTTATTATAAGGCAAAACAAATTTAATTTCCTGACAGTTTGCATCTACATCAAATGTCCAGAAATGGCAAAATGAGACAATGAGGAAAAAGTGTTCCTGTATTCCTTTCCATATATTCATTGACAGAACTGTAGACAGTAACACACTCCTACTGAAAGCCTTTACTTCCACCTCAGGGATATCTCAAGTAACTAATATTCCAACTACAGATTCATATTCCCCTCCCAAAATCAGAAGTAACTTAATCTGTTGATAATGTAATGAACTTCCAGGCCTATCCCAGGTTGGGCTGATGGTGGAAGGGGTATGAGGAGCCACAGAATCATATGATAGTTGGGTTGGAAGGGACCTTAAAGATCATCTAATTCCAACCACGCACCAGAGCATGTTGCTTAGAGCCCTGGCCTTGAATATTTTGTACGGGAGACCTGCATATGAAGGAGTTTGGATAAGCACTTTTGTCTGCTGAACCACTAAGGAAAGTTCTGAGGAAAACCTCCGCTAGTCTCTGGCATTGATATTGAGAAATCTTTCCCCTCTTCTATTCTTTGTATCACTCTTCTACTGCAATTCTAGGTTAGTTTCCAGAGGTATCCACTCATGACACAGGAAGGACACATCCTGGACAGCTTTCCCAGGAAAGAAATAGATCATGAACACAGCTGCTTTGAGAAGTGAGCCTTGAGGGAGCTGGGCAGAGACAACCACGGCTGTGGTTCCTACAGGGTAACTGCACTCTGAAGTATAGGAATGTCTAATAGGAGAAAATAGCGGACTATATTGAAAGTGACTAAAAAAAAATCAGCATATGAAAGATCATAAGATACTTTAAATATTTTCCCCAACTGATTGAACCTATCTGGACAAAATGTTTTTTCCATAACATCCATAGTTTCAATAATTGTTAGTTATATTACTATATTACTTCAATGATTGCTAGTTATATTACATTGCATGCATTACATGCATGCAATGTAATATAACCAGAACTTCAAAATGAGAAATGGTGTGATGCACAGACAGAAATGTGTTCCTGTGTGTTGCCAACAGAATATGAAGACAGATTGTCATCTGTAAAGCAGTGCCACTTATAACAGCACAACAGCATATAAATGTCAGCTCTGTTTCACCTAGCAACATATCAGCTACTCCTGAAACCTGATAGTGAACAGTAGATAACAGATGCCATTCACTAGTAATAGATAATCCCCTCTTTGTCCTGATTCAAGTCATTTCTGTTAGGAGTGTAGTTACCCAAGATTTTTCTTGAGTAACTCTCTTTTTCATATTGATACCTTTGATTTTTTTTTTTTTTTTTTGGTCTAGCCTTGAGTTCTCTTAATAATATGATTATTACACATTTTGCCATTATATGACATATAAGAGTTGCTATCAAGAGACTCAATTTTAATGTTTTTTAAAAATCTCCTTTCCTATTCATACAGTAAATGAAGTAATGAAATGAACTTATGCAAAACTTTGTTGTTATTAAGTAGATGCATAATTTATTAGTGCTTTGTTATTTTTACAGCTAAGTTCACAGAGACCCCAGAACTTAGAAAAATTCTCATCAATAATAGAGAGCAACTAAGAAAACCCAGTACCAGCACAAAACATAAAAGAATGCAAGAGAAAAACATTACTTTCTTTTTGTCTGCAGAAATGAGGAAAATGGGCTAGACTAAATTTTTCATGGAAAATTGTGAAGTACTAAGTTTTTCTAATTTTTAGAAAGGTATATTTAAACTCTGTCATTTTTTAGGAATCTATCCATTGACAGACATCTTGGGTAAGTCTTACATGAATCTTTTATTATTTTTAAACCTTATCTGGCAGTTAAAATAGCACAAAAAATAAATTACTTAAAATAATGAGCAGGAAGTGTAGACAGGATCTTCCCTCCTATTGTCAGTCTTTTCTGACATGTTTTCCTCCCACTTCACAGTCTACAATATAAATATTTATTAGGATTATTGAATATTATCCTCTGAAATTATTTTTATGTGACTAAGGCCTGAATGCCTGAGTGCACTTAATTTTTAGGTCTTAATGAGTGCATAAATTATAATAGACTCAAAAGAGATACTAAGGTAGCTAATAATAAGAAGCAGCTTTATACTATCAAACAACCATTCAATCCATCTCAGATCTCATTCTCCCTCTAAAAGTAATTTATTTTTCTTCACTAGTAGAACATTCTAAGGACAACTGGGTTTTTTAAATTTAGGTGCTGCAGCCAAGCACTTCAAGGTAGATGATTCACTGAAGTGTGTTCACCATCAGGGAGTGATTCTATTACAGTGTGATTACATTAGGATATCAATACCACTCAGATAAGTTTTTTCCAATAAAAATTCTCAAAGAGCAAATACAAAAGTATTTTTTCCCACTTTTCAGGAAGAATCTAGAAAAAACTCAAACTGCTAGAAACAATTCACAGGTTGTGATCATGAGCAGCACTGTGAAAGTTAGAATTTGGACAATACATATGGACCACTGAAGCTGGAAGAGAAAGACAGTGAAGATGGGCTGGGTCATTCACTCTTCTTTCACATGCTGTCGTTCTCTATCATTTAATCTGTTAGAAATCAGGGCAACAGCCATCTATACATCTACAAATAAAACCCCTCATCAACTGAGTTTTATGCTCACAACCTGTCGTTATTATTATACTAATATTCAACTAATTTAATTTTGGAAAATTACATATTAATTGCTTGAAAATTTAGATTTGCAAAGAGTAAAATTTCTACTGTAATGTCAGTATAATGGACAGTCCTTAAAGTTCCAATTCAATTGCTTTAACATGGTAAAATTCCCAATTGTTTTTGGACTCAGCTTTGGTTCCTACTCAAAGCAATAGTTACTCTGAGTTGTTTTATTCAAACCAAAAGTCACCAGTGACTGTAAATTCCCAGTGCCAGGAACAATACCTTGATTAACCAAGTATGCAAAGTTTAGCATATCACAAGACTACACAAGATATTGAAAATCTCTAAATTGTCTTCTTTACAAATTTTAGATAAGACAGTACATGAATACAAAAATTTACTGCATGGACAACATTTAATTGAACCTTTAATTGACTAATCAGAAATGATATAGCAACAGTGGCAAGCACCACAATTTTTATTCTGACATTCATAAATTAAAAAAAAAAAAAAATTGTCAAAGAAATCTTAGGCCACAAGCATGAATGGCATAATCTTGAACAAAGGAATTCCACAAATTTTAATAGTGCTAAAAGAGGTTATTTTTTATCATAAAAATAAAAATAATATCCAGTATATTTATCCAAATTACAAGGAAAACATATTATATGGCAGGACTGAATAAATAGCTTACAGAGATATAAAGTGTATGAAAAGTAATTTAAAAGCAATGGAAATATTTGAATTGTCAAATTTCTTCAAGCTTTAAAAGTAGAAAATGGAGTAAAAATGGCCAATTATTTTGTTGAAGAAACAAGGAAAACCATATGTAACTTTTCAAATTCATAAATAAGGAGAAGATACAAATGGTAAGACCAGTCACAGTGAATAAAATAAGATGGAGTTTAAGCCAAATACACAAGACCTACAAAACTAGTATTTTACCTCACATATATAAGGTAACATTTGTCCACATTAAATTATATGACTGTAAAATCATGTCAGAAAAGACTTGAAAAACTGCAATTGTGAAAGACAGATGGAAATAACATTCATATTGCTTAATATTACAAAATAATAGTCCACTCACAGAATAATAGCAAGGACTTTTTATGAAATCATCAATTTCTGCTGCCTTACTAGAAAATCACAAATTTTTTTTTGCAAATATATGCCCCCTGAAAAATTACCATCCCATGAATTTGTCTTCAAATCTAACACAGTTGTAGAACATGTTTTGAACCTCTAAGGAATAGATCAGCTGGGCACTAAGAGAAAAGTAAATTGCATCAAGAATTTAATCAAATGTTTATGACATTACTTTAACCTAAGATTATTCTTTAATACATTAACTTCTTAGTAATGGCAATCTGTCTAAACTTAACTGAAGATACTGAGGATTCAGCTATATTTTCAGACTGGTTCGTGACTGACACCTCATCTAGTGCATCTGTCATCACATTTGGATGCATCTCCTCTGGACTTCTGTATGTACAGTTTGCATAAGCAGTCCTAACTTTGCTTATTTCACATTCCCAAAGAGCATCTTGGGAGGTTCAGAGACCTGAGAGTCCAAAGGGCAGGCTTTAGAGTGAAAATCCTTTATTATCCAGGTACTTAGAATAACCTTCCTTGTCTTTCACATTTCTAAGCTTTGGTTTATGTTCAGTATCTTTCCATTCCTCTTAGACTGCTCATCCTTGCTTTCACCTTCTGGAAACGCTCATTTTTTGATTAAACTTTTCCTGAAATGTCTTGTCTACATTTCCTATATTTTAACCATGGATGCATGACTTTATACACTTCAGAATGTACCATCTAATTTGCAAGGATTGTCCTTGAAGATTAGCCCTCGCTTACAATCATTACAGTCAAGACTGCACTGTCTTCAAGCATTCAATCAGTTCATCTTTTCCCTTTTCTGTGATTAATGGCTTGTGTTAGCATTCTTAGCTACTAATTAGTGCAGCATGCGTATTTTTCATCAAAAATAATGTCTCTGTCTTTTCCTATTTTTTAAAACTCAGTTCCATTCTTACCTTAGTACGCCTAAAGAGAAAAGATGAAAGCCCTTCATAGGCATCTCCTCCAATATATTTCATGTTGGTCTCGCTCTATGTCTAGAATTAAAAATTCCAAAACTTCTTTGACTCTGACTTGTTTTTCACATCTGGTGCGCATAATACAAGGAACAAAATAAGAAACAAAACTATAAAACTATCATTATGAAAAAGGTTCTGTTGGCATTCTATGGAACACATTTTTATAAAGAGTTCAACGTTACTTGGATTTTTTTTTTACTTTACCAGTTTCTCCCTCATTATTTGTCTGCCTAGAGCCATCAAACTGTCTGATTTTTGCTCATTAAAACTGATTGTTCTTACTGAACTGAAATTCACAAAAAGAAAGAGAAAATAAAAGAAGATAAGTTTAAAGGGCTTCTCTTGTCTGTAGAATTTTTTTCAGCAAAAGTCAGCACATTTAAAAAAAAAACACCCAAACCCCAAATCTGGTCCCTTTCCTAAACTTATTTCTATCATTGCAAACAAACAGGAGTTCCAATGAAATGAGAGGTATAATGTTAATTAGCTCTTCTGTAAATATATTTTTTTTGCTTATCTTGTTTGATTGTCCACAACCACTTGAGTTTCAGAAACAGGTGCTGTCAATATTTGTCCTTGCTAAGCATCTCCAGACTCACTTCATAAGGTTATTAACTTATTAATAATACCACTAATATTATAAATTTGTAGGTGGCATTGGTACATCTTATTGGGATGACTTCTGTCAAAATCAAGTACATGAATAATTTGTATGTCGGCCCAAGTAAGGAAGAGAAGACTAAATGTTTGTCTGAATTTTAGTATCATATACAATTTTCACCAAGTTTAGTTTCATGCAAATTGCACTCCTTGGTATATTATTACAGATAATATATTTTACACTGGGACATTTAGTTTTTTAATCTTTACTCTTATTAAAAATTTAAATGCAATTTAAATTTAAATCATAGAATTTAGAATTTTGCCACTGCGACTTCAGCTTTCAGTAAAAAAGGGGTCGTTTTAGCCTCGGGCTATTCTCTCTCTAAAACAATGGTTCTTCAGTCCAAATCTAAGACCTAAAAGTTTTTAAAGGAAATTAGAATCAATGAGTATTGGAGTACGTCTTTTATACTATGATAATTTCAGTGATTGGAATTTTGAACTATTTTCTAAAAACAAGTAAAACTATGGTTTACACACATTATTTCAGATATCAACAGTTATACTAAGCAAGAAAATAGGAGGCCAATATAAATTAAACATCTAAATTGTTAAATCAGATGTCAATGAATGTGCATGAATAAGTAAGGAATATTCTATGTGGATAGATGTGTGCATTATGATTATTCTTCTGCTTGTGTCATTGTTTGTGTACATAATACAGTACCACAATAGTATTTAAGATTGCTTGCAACACTTCTATGATTAAATTACTTATACTTTCAACTTTGTACCTTTTAGTCTGTATTACGCTGTGAACAAAACTCTAATGCTTTAAATGTTACCTGACTGTGACCCTAGTTCAACAGTGTTTATTTTACTTACCTGGCTTAAATTTGTATACACTAGGTACACATTGAAATTCTTTGATTTGTGGAACTGAGATTTATTTATACATACTAAATGCCAACATTTCAATGTCTGCTTATATTTATACTCAAAGTAGATTTTGTATCTGAAGGTAAACATTGATCATTATCAACTGGCCACAGATTAACTAGAATCAGAATTTTTCCTGTTTTCCTTTTTCAGGTATGATGCATTATCATACAGGTATTATTGGATCAGCAATACTAAAAAGAAGAAGCATTAAATCATTCTGAGTACTTGTATCCAAAATATTAAGTAAGCAAAAAAGAGAATTATATCAGAAATAATAACTGAAAAAAGTTAGGAGGCTGTCTTCTAATAACATTTGAGCATATATGTTCAAGAGCTCAATCAGTCTTATTCTGTTCAGTTAAATAAATTTCATTTATTTTGTGCTTCATGAGATACACGGCAAAAAAATTGACCAAAATAAATGGTGAATGAAGAGTTTATTCTTTAGGAAAAAAAAATAAAAGAATACTAGGTGGCAAACACTGCAAGGTTAAATTTACAGATAATAAAGCAATCCAAAACACATTTAACCCAAAGCTTTTCCTTTGATGCCAGATTAAAATTCTAGGACAGAAATTCAGGTCAACTTATCCAGGTCTGACAGAGACCCTGAGGGGATCTACTGTCTTAACCAATCAATTATTTGTTTTTCTTCTTTGATATGGGAATGTCTTGATGCATAGTACTTTAAAAAATGAAGACACATGGGAAAACTACCAGTAAGTCCATAATGTAAAGTTTTTAGATTTGACTTAATAGCCTGAAGACATTAATCTAATCTCCAGTTCATTTATTTTCAATGCCAAGTGAAGGGAAAAATGGAATGAATTTGAACAAAGAGGCCTGAGGGATCACTTGCAAATGCCTGCAGTAGGAGACTACCTAGGACACAGACTTTTCCAGTCTTAAGGTACCTGCTATGATAAACTTTTCCCATGTTGCTGTGGTCACTGGTAGGAAGGAAGCAACAAGAATTAAACAAATACTTTTGACTGCACCATTAAGTTTCCTTTGTAGAATCAAAAGAAAAAAAAAAAAAAAGATTAGGTAGGAATGGTCAAATTAAATGTATCAGCTATGTAGTAATTGATAAAAACCTCAACGTTATATGGCTGGAATAACCGACCCCAAACTCATAGACTTAGAGAGCTAAGTCTAATGTGCTGGAAGCCAAACGACTACAATTTAAATACAGTGAAACAAAATTTGGAGGTGAACCAGTATTTCGCAAAGTAACAATACACTTAGTAGTTGCTAGTACAGTCCCACATGGCGGAACTAGGAACTGTTACACTAGCTGTCTTTCAGTGCCAGGGATTGATCTTGCCATGTGATACGGTATTTTCTGAATCAGCTAACAATAGAATTTGCTTTAAATTTTCAATTAAGACATATTCATATGATTTATATATTTTTTGCCTTTTGACTTATATGATAAAAGAAAATAGAAGCCATTAAAACTGAAAAAATGGCACTTTATTAGGTGGTAACACTTTTAGTCTAGTGCTTAATAGCAAAACTTAAATAGGACAAAGAAAATGAATACCGATGTAGGAAGGAAAAAAAAAATCTAAGGATAAAAAGGAATGAAGCTGTATTCCTGAAGCAGATTACATAAATATTAAAGCACTTTTTTTTCTGTAAAGAATATGAAAACATGTTCAGACCAAATACATTTTTGCTTTATTCTGAATAGAATCATAACAAGCTTATTTAGCTGTTTGTAGCCAAGCCATAAACATTGCTATATTCCAAATTCTCAGTAAGCACAATATTTCTACCTTTTTAAAAACACCAGACCTCCTGAGGTTGCAATTAAGATAGAGGAGAATTTATTTATATGAACCACTATGGGTTATACCTTTGTAACATGAAATTGAAATGCCCAATAATTTCTCATATTTGGGTGCAGATATTTAGTGGACATATATTGTGTGTTTTGATAAGTGGAACCATTTCTATGTCTCTCAAAATGCATGAGCTGGGCATTTCAGTAACTGAGATCCTCTACACTTATGACGGGTACTAGATTTCCTGTCTAAAAGGACGTAACTGTCCTTTTACAAGGTTTCTCTAGCTGCCTATTTATATCATATTTGAAGGCAGAAAGGAAAAAGGACTATAAGTTAGTCCAGAAGGAACAGTACTCTCCACATATTGTGTTAGAACTGGTATATTTGCGAAAGGCATCAAGAGCAGAGTGAGACAAATAGTTTGTCCATTGCACAGTAGTTGTATTGGCAAGATGCAAGCTTTTGATATTGACTTCCTGTTACCTGACATATTTATATATTAAAAAGAAAAAAATAAGGAGAAAAAAGCAGACAATTCTAGAATAGTATAGACAAAATACTGTATTACTCCTCATAAGAGTCAAACAAAATGACCTCACAAGAACTTCAGAAAACAAATTACATTATTTTGCATGTTTAAAACTCCCAGATTAATGAAATCATGCCCTTCAATCGTAACTGTATGTTGATAACCCTTTGCAAATATTATCCTAGCCTGTTTTAAAAAATTAGAGTATCATCTTTTCCATGAAGTGTATCTTTCTATAGAATAAACCTCATATTTTCAGATACAGATATGCTAAATACTGAAATGATAAGTCCTTGATTTCTAACCCTCTTTGATACAAGGCATCAAGTGTGTGTTCTATTCTCAGGACATATCAAAGCCCAAGGAAAGAAAAAGGCTGTGAGATTGGTGCCAGGCAGCTATTGTAGAAAATTCTGTGATTTATAGGTCATGTTTCTGGAAGCAGTATCAAAGTGAAGTGTTTTCAGTTTGTCTGCAATGCCTTAGGCTCAGAATGAGTTGATTGTGAAAGGGTTATTCAGTCTGTAAAAAAATCCCCAACTCATTGTGTCTCTACAGGTGGGAGCACATTTAATTAATGAAAAATAAAATTACCATAGAGAGCAACAAAAAATGTTTCCTATTCACTTGAGAGCCTTAAGAAAAACAGATAATTGAAGCTAGAGTGATATAATCAGTTTATTAGAGAAATTTAAATGAATTGAGTATTTCAATTTCTTAAATCACAATTCCTATGTTTACATGAAAATATGTAGTCTTAACTTCATGTAGAATGTGCTTCATAGGGGAACTAGAAAGCTATTTTCTTTAAGGGATATAAATCTGCCAAAGCAATGTCAAGATAAAATTGTGAATAGCAAAATTAATCAATTTGAATTTTCAAAAAAATTGAACTTTTAAAATTTAGATTCCCTTAAATTAATAATTTAAATTTAATTTAAACACAGTATGTTGTTCAGGAGTATGGCTGGCATTTTTTATAGAACTCAAATAAATCATTATGGTACTAAGCGAAGTTTTTTCAAAGCTTTATAAAACATATAAAATGTCTTCAAGTGAAGTATTTTTTTCCTTTTCCGGTATATAAATAGATATGGTTGTCCCCTGCGGCAGTTTGCATAATTCTATTATTTGGTTAGCAGCCTAGTCCCTTTTATTTCAATGTGCATATCCATGCAACAAACCCCTATGTAAAGAGGACAGGAACAGTGGAATAATAGCCTTCCTAAAAAAATTGAATACCAAAATTTAACTGCATTAAGACTAATACTAGGTTTCTGATTTAATCTTATAAAATATGGACATTCTAAATTACTTAAAAAAATTAATTCTAACAAGATTTATTTTGCAGGAGAACCTCAGCATATATATAACATTATATACCTTTGTTAAATTTACAGTCTTTTCTAAGATGATATGGCTTTTAGGATTTTGTGGTGGTGTTTAATGGCAGATTATTTCAAAGTGTGTCAATAGATCAGTATATAGATGAACTGATTTGCTGATCTCTCCTGCCAAGAGCAGGTCATAAATAGTAACTTAAAATTCTGAAAATATAATTATAGTACTTGAATCTAAAGGTAATCTCATTCACACCTGCAAGAAAATTTTATCATTCTTGTATGATGAAGGTTTTGCTTTCTTTTTTAATTATTTATTAGTTTGTTGGTGAGTTAGTTTGCTTGTATGTACTCTTTTGCACTGTTTTGAAGGGTAAATGTATCCTTAATATTGTCAAAATATATCATATTATAGTGGTTTACAGGCCTTACATGTTCTGATTGAGAATTAAACTAGAATCTTTACTTATGTATTGAGCTTTGCTTCCTTTACCAGTGTTTTTCTTGCTGACTTAAACTGAACAGAAAGTCTGCCCTTCCCTCCCTTCCACTCTCCTCTCACTTTTAATTTT
>VXBB01004037.1:178982-202636 GCA_013399915.1 Illadopsis cleaveri | reverse complement strand
CACCTTCCTTTTCTTTTTATTTTTTTTTTTTTTTTTTTTTTTTTTTTTTTATGTTTACAAAGACAATTCCTGCTAGGTCTTGCTTGTGGATACATTCTTTTATCATCATATTGAAGAAATATGTCATGTCTTAAAAAACAAAACAGGCTTTTGAATCTCAAATAATTACACTTCATTTTCTAGAACTGCATTGGCAATATTTCAAAGCCATGTCTGCAAGCATTTTAAAATCTTTCACACTGCTATGATATGATGAATAAAAACTTCGGGTGTTTTGGCTTATCTGAGAAGCAGGTGGTCCTTTACTGCAACCTTAATTACTACCTGAAAAAATCATCCACCTGGGAGCAGTGAATGAAAGACTAGCTTTTAGAACTTGTCATGAAGAAGAAGGAAAAGAGAGTGAAAGTAAGAATATCTATGCAAGAAAATTGGAACAAGATGTATACAAAAATGTTTGAACATTTTTGCTTAATTTTGAAAATCTTTAAATTAGCTACTGACTTGTTTTGACAGTTACCATACAGTCTGCTTCTCTAATCTTCATACTACCGTGATTTAGAAGAAACCAACATCTAAATAGAAATAGAGATGCAATTCTCCTATCTTAATGGTACTTTAAATATTACAACCAAGATAACCACCTTAGTGTTCTCTTTAAGTCTATTGGAGAGAACAAGATCACACAATCATAGATTGGTTGAGGTTGGAAGGGATCTCTAAAGGTCATCTGGTCCAACCACTCTGCTTAAGAAAGACCACCTAGATTTAGCTGTCCAGGACCACTTCCAGATGGCCTCACGACCTCTCTTAAACAACTTCTGTAGGGATCAGTCATCCTAACAGTGAAGAAGTGCTTCCTGATGTTCAGAGGGAATATCCTCATACTCAACTTGTGCCCATTGCTCCCAGACCTATCACTGGGCAGCTCCATGAGTATCTGGCCCTGTCTTCTTCCCAGCCTCCCCTCAGGTTTTTGTATACATTGAAAAGATCCACCCAAGTCTTCTCTTCTTTGGCCTAAGCAGTCCCAGTATCAGCCTTTGCTACAAAAAAGATGCCCACAATATAGCCATGTCTTTTATGATGAGAAGCCTGGAAATAGACACAGGGCTCCTAGTGTGGCCTCATCAGTGTTGACTGAAGGGGGAAGATCACTTCCCTCAATCTTCTGGTATCACTCCTAATGCAGCCTAGGATATCATTAGACTCTGTATGGCAAGGGCACATCACTGTCTCATGGTTTGTCTCCTGACCTAAATGTAGACCTCATCTACATTTAGTATGACGTACTACATTCTAAAACTTCCTATTCCTCTCCGTTTTCAATGAAGAAAATTTAGAGAAAGTACATTAGTAGATATTACAATATATAGACCAACTTATTGCTCCAATACCAGTTGGAAGTTTGCCTGAATTTCAGAGCATCTTAGGTGGGATTAAACATCTGTTCTTAAACACTGAATGTTATCAGTTGCCTGTATACAGAAATCTCATGCCTGCACTGTAGGCACCTGAGACACCTGCAGGAGGGCATGCAGGTCTATACTCTGGAAAGGAGGGTAGTAATCAAGTAAAATAGTCTAGATATCTAAAATGGTGTTAAGTCTGTTTTTTGAGAAATATGTCTTCATGTTTGGTGTGCAATTCCAGCAGGTTACAATTAACATTTCCAAAACATATCAAAATTTAATTAACATTCAATTGCATGTTCTGGAGAAATATTATTTCAAAAACATCCACTGAACCTGGCAGATCTGAATCAAGATTTGTGGAATACACTTCACTCACAAGAAGGAAACATGGAATAATATTCTAGAATCTGTCAAATCTAGCCACTAGACACCATTTTTGTACAAGTAACTCAATCAAGACATAGGTATTTATATTTGAGCTCTAGATGAGGATCAGTCACAAAAACCTGGCTGGTCTCCAACAGCTTCTCCTCTAACAGCTGCTCCAGAAGGGCACACGTTTGACATAAATCTTCTGCTTAATCTATTTTGAATAATCCAGACATCTCAAGTAGCATTAATGGTTTAATCAAAAGTGCATACATAATCAACACTTTTTACCGTTTGACTTTTCCCTAGGATACCTGATACAGGACAAGAAGATAGTACTTGGTATATATGAGAATATCAAGGGAAGGATTTATCTTGAATGAAACCTGGCTTCTAGGCAGAGTGCCCCAAATCATCTTAAATTGCCAGAGTATGTGTGATCAAATTAATCAAGCCTGCAGCAAATATATGCAGTAAAGTAAAAGGCTTTCTCAAACAGTTTCATCACAGAAACTATTTATAGGCCATTAGCAGCTTTGTAGAACTGTTGACAGAAGTTAATGTTAGATTAAAGCACTGATGCTAGTTGAAGTGTGATAAATGTTCAAGACCACAGAACATTACTGGACAGAAAATTAGGATTTGCAGGAATGCCACTTTCTTCAGGGCAGCAGCTAGAGGTTTGATAGGATAGCCCACCTCATCTGAAATGACTCAGCAGATGAAGTTCAATTTTGCCTTAAGTTCATTTCATTGCCACCAGACACCTTCAAATATGCAACTGCATTGAGCTTGAAATGCTAACAAAGCAGGAAGTCAGGTGAATTGCTTGTAGACACCACTGCATAAATATATCTCATTTTAGGTGTGTTTCTCTAGACTTGAATCCAGCCCAAGATCCTACATTTTTGTATTCCTTCAGAAGTGGACAAGGAATTCCTAGCTTATGCACCAAAATCTTAACAAAATACCTACCTTCCCTACCTCACTGGAAAAAACATACATCTGAAAGAGATGCATTTTATTCTGTCGGCAGGGGGTTTGTTTGTATGCAATAAGTGATATTAATAGTAGTGTCAAGACCATGAAAACATTTACAATTTTTATTGAAAGAAAATGGATTTATGATTTGTATGATGGATGTCATAATTGCAAAGGTTTTTTAGTATTGAGGTCTTTTTCATATACAAAATTATCTCTTCAGCTACTTATACATAGGCAAGGAAAAAAGATAATTTTTCATTTGATAAGGACAAATTTTTTGGATGTTTCTGTCACAGCATGTTTCTTTAGTAACTGTTACTATTTTATCTAATTTTCTGGAAAAGACAGGTAGTCTAAGTAAAACAATAAACACATTTTTTTAAATGGCAGCATTCCCTTTCTTGTATTTCAAATGGCAGGTGCTAATCTTACTTTTTAAAGACAGTAGGTACTTGTTAGCAGGTGTTTGAGTGAATTGATTTGAACTATGCCAGCCTTCTAGGAAAGCAATTATATGCCTGTGGTTCTTTTGATGGCTACAATACACTAATTAAAACAGTATTTCATTTTCTCATCTTGTATCGACAATTACAAGACAAGAAGACATACAAATGTTTTAAGTAACATTGCTTATTGTTTCTAAAAGTGCAAATACTTTTATAATAAATATATAAATAAAATAAAATAAAAAACCAGAATTTGCTACATGAAAATTTTAATGCTGTGTCAGTCTATTCATCCTAAAAAGCTCATTGGATAGTTTAATCATTTATAATCAAATACTATTATAACGTTAGTCCTTTCAGACCCTTTAGTACCCAATTAAGAGAGTAATTACTGAATAAACACATGAGAATGTCCTTGAAATTACTGTCTTTTTTTTGAGACTTTTGTGGGTCTGATTCTAAATATTAACAAGCCCTGAGAGGCTGAAAATTCATTTTGAGTAAGCCGAATTCTGAGAGACATTTTCAGATGGTCATTTTTCTGCTGTAAAGCATTTTTTTTACTGTAAAGTAGAATATGAAATCTGGGAAAAATATCTCATATTTTATTGAAAAAGCATAAACAAACAAACAAAAAAAAAGAGATGTTGAGAAATGTTGATATATAAGCATGCAAAAACACTGTATAAAAGCAGAAGTAAGTTTTCATGGTCACAGAGAATAAAACAGTGGACAAATATTAAGGGAAAAGATAAAACTGATATAAATTGGCAATATTTAGATGTAGTTTAGGAACAAGTACAAAAGATCCCATCAGAAACATAATAAATTTATTACAGGTTCTTTTAGAAGGTTATATAATTCAGATTAAATAAAATCAGTCAGACCTAGGAATTTCTAACTGATATCAAAGTAAAATATAATTAATTTTTAATAAACGAAAATATCCATTGCCTCTAAAAAGATAGGTAGCTAGCATGAACGACTGCAGACGAGATTCTCTGCTCCATTGCACACACTTCTTTCCTGTTAAACATGACTACTATCCAGAGTGGGACCAGTACTCACTACTGAATTGTGTCAAAGCACACATCACCCGTTTTTAATACAGTAGTCAAGATTTGACTAAAGTGTTTAAAACAAGAAAACAGTATACTAAAACAAATTACCATGTCTCCAAGTTGGTGGTAGTAACAGCTCAAACACCCTTCACACTGAAAACATTGGGTGGGCACCACTCAGCCCTTCTGTCTGATCCAGAAGTTGCTTGGACGCGTTCCTGTGCCTTCTCAAAAATGCCCTGAGGTCGTCTTCTTAATTCTCAGTGATCATTATAAAAGCGAGACTCAAAAAATATTTGTAGAGTGTTGGGAGTCAGGGATCAGGACCCAGCTTTGAACTGTATTTAACTGTACAGATCTACACTTTAATATACTTGTTCCAAAATTCTTCAAACTGTAATGTACAAGAGAACACTGTTTGGCATACTACCATACTACTGATACACTGAAAAATAAAGGGCAACAACCTGAACTCTGGTACTGATAGGATTTTGACCAGGGCCAAACTGGATCGCAGAATACGCAAAGTTATAGCAGCTGACCAGACAACAGCTCCCAGCACATTATACACAGTAGACTAGATGGAGTCTTGCAGTATGCTTATATGCACAGAATGACAAAATTGCACTTGTAGCACTCTTTTTTTTTTTTTTCATATGGCCAGTATGGTAGTGCATGTAAGGGGAAGTCTGTAGCTGTCTGTTCACAAGATGTATTTATAATTTTCATTTTTGAAATTTTAATAAATTGTTCAATTTATTTAAAACCAAAAATATTGTACTGCTTCATTACACACTACTACTTCATAATACCTCTATATCTCAGCTTTGCATATGCATTTGCAGCTGTCACAGTAGCAGAGTTAGAAGACCTTGATTTCTCTGAAATACTTTTATAATGCTATCCCTTTCTTTCCTTTTGTCAAGTCAGCTACATTTTTAGATTAGGAAGAGTCCAAGGCTTCTCATTAGAATCTCTTAATTATACAGAAATCTGACGGATAAGCATCTTAAATACAATATCAAAATTGAATATCATCCTCTGACAGGTCCCAAAACATACATTGTCAGCAAAACTTATAGAATATTTAAATGTTTTAGCATAGTCCTGATACCAGAAACCTTTGAATTGAGTTTGTGATAGGTTAAGTGATGAGAAGCTCATCTGCATCCAAAAAGGAAGGCAGAGAGAAACAAGCACAGGAACAATAACTTGTTTAATAACCTGTCCTTGTTGCTCCCAGGTCCACATTGCAGAGCGACCACCCCATAAAAGGTCCTTCTTCACAAACCCAGAAGAGCACAGGGACACAACTGCAGACAGAAACCGAATTGCAGACTCCCAAGAAATGAACACCTTGTCCAAGCCACTCCCAGGGCTCTCCCAGCAGACCCATCAGCCTTGTTTGCAGTACATGAAACCCATAAGAATGAATCATCAGAACCAGCTCTTCAGAGAACCTTGCCACCTTTCAGAATAATGGGAAGGGTTATGAGATATATTGTGGGATTTAGGGAAAAAAACATTTGAAGATTAGAGGGAAATAACTATGGGATGCTTAAAGAAGACACCAATGGTGGAAAAAAAGAACTTCAGGTGCGTTGTGGGGATTCAGTATAGGAAAACAGAGAGATAAGGGGGAAAAAGGGTCCAATTGCATTTCAGAAGAGGCTGAAGAACTTGCTTGTTTGGCCATGCTCTGTGCCTGCTGTAGTCATGTCTCTTCATTGAACTCCACCTTGACTATTTTCTGGCAGGAGCTCTGTACTCTTTGTGAATATGTGTGCATGGAGGAGGTCTATGCTATCAGCACGAGGAATGAATTCAGGTCTGTGAGTTGGTCTGTGATCACTGCTGGAGGGAGATCAAGCCAGGCTTGTGGACAAAAATACCTGGAAGTGGAAAGGAGTGTACATCCCTAAGGCCTAGCTCTGACAATGGGATCACTTGTGAATGTCTAAGAGTGACACCATGGTGGGGGGTGGGTAGGGGGGAAGATGGGCTTGGGACCAGGAGAGTAGTGGTGTGACAGTGACACAGCCTGAACTGATCAGCAAGGAGCTGATGCCTTGGGAAATTATATGGCAAATTACCATCAAGGGGTGGAGGGGGGGGGACTGGGATCCATGGCTAGCTATGGGGCACACTGTGAGGCCAGCTGCTGGAGTGAATCCCCCTGTACATACATATTATTAGAGTAATATACATATTATTAGTACATATTATTAGAGACAGCTCTATAGTATTAGAGCTGTCTGTGTTCATGAGAGCTATCTCCAATGTGTATGACAACTGTGGGTATTTGTGTGCGGATGTGGATATGTAATGTCCATCCTACCAACACGTGCTCAGCCTCACTGATGGACAGATTAGGGGATTAAGTAGAACAGGGAGAAACCTGGGCCCTAGAGTAGCACTCCTTGCCACAGGAGGTCCAGGTCACATTAGAGGAACAGTCTTGTACATTCCCAAACTCATATGATGGGCTGTTTTTCTTTATCAAACTATGACTTTTTTTTTAAGGACTAAATGCTTGCAGATCAAGCCCCTCACAAGCAGCAGGGTTTATGTGATATTTTGAACATGCCATGAGACCAACATATGACAGATTATAAATGAAATTAATTAAAGGATGAATTGTAATAAAACTTTGCAAATAATTTAAAAGCAATTTTTCTGTTATCAGCTGCATTTTTTCAGTTCATACATGTCACTATGAAAATATTGGTATTTTGTAACACAGATATTTTTGTTGCTGGTGCATTTCAATTTTAGCTTCATTCTTTGCATATCTTGTAAGGTCTACCCATATTTTAGAATATTTTATGAGAAGTTAAGGAATTAAGGGTTTATCTCTTCAATTGCAGTGATTTGCCATGTTACATGTCATGCTATATGTAACTGCTCATGAATCTGTGAGCAGATGGAGATATTTTCCTGCTGACAGGTTGTCGTCCTTTCCTCTGAGTGAAAAGCAGTTTAAGACACATCTTTAGCATTTCCATTTTCAACTGACTATGTGAAGGGGTGCAGTAGCCTCCCCTGCAAATGCCTTGGAGCCCATGACTTGTCTGACAGTGTATATGTTAAATCTTCAAACCACTTTCCCTCTTGGTAATTTCATTCTTAAACGACATCAGACAGCTCCCTCAGTATATTGCTATTTAAGGATCTTATTCTAAGGCATTTGATCCCTAACTGAATTACAATGACCATCTATTTATCACGGAGCACCTTCTTGTAACTTGTTTGAGTTGTGGTTTGACCCCAGCTGGGAACTAAGCCCCATGTAGCCTCTTCCTCATGTCATCATGGTGGGACAGGGGGGATTAGGAAAAGTAAAAGTGAGAAAACTTAAGGGCTGAGATAAAGATAGATTAGCAGATATCAAAAGGTGAACATGCAAACATAGTAAAGTAAGGATTTCATTCCCTATTTCTCATGGGTAGTCATGTTCAGCCACCTCCAGGAAAGCACAGCTCCATTGGACATAACAGTGACTTGGGAAGACAAACACCATAATTACAATAAACATCCCCCCTTTCCTTTTTCTTCCTCCACCTTTATATGCTGGGCAGGACACTATACAGTAGGTGTTGCTTCAGTTTTCTTGCTTGCAAGTGTTTGCAATCCTGTTGCGCGGTTTCTCATGCAGCTTCAAGAAAACAATGTATATTTTTAGGATTTATCTACTTTGTTTACATAGTTCTCCTCTGGGAGGAGAATCATGATTGATGGTGATGTTCACCATCCAGGTCAAAGAGGTGGCGACCTGTGTAGCCAATCTCTGGCCTTCTGGACAAAATGTATAAAAAGTTGGAGTCAGATCATTAAAGAGAAGCTTTCCCTTGACCGGCTGCTGCCTGCCTCATTCTTTGTGTGTCCAAAATAGTGCCAGGTGGGGAATCCCTTGGGTCACTTGGGGTCGGCTGTCCTGGCTATGTTCACACTCAACTTCTTGTGTAGCTCTCAAACTCTGGGCTGGTGACGTGATATGAGAAGCAGAAAAGGTCTTGGCTCTGCGTAAGCACTACTGAGCAATAATGAAAACATCCCTGTGTTGGCAACAATGTTTTCAGCCAAACACAACAATGCAACAAGAAATAAGAAATCAGTCATTAATTATGATATTTTACAGCTACACATTTACCTAATGAATCTCCAACTGCAATAGGCAATCATACAAACAATAATATATATCTAGGCATCTTTCAAATTTATATTTTTATTTATTGCTGTTTATATGACACAGGTAAAAAAATCTTTGTCTGAGCTGTGAATAATCAGATGATGAGTATCTTAAGTAAAGTCAAAATATGAAGTCTATTATTTCAGAGTATGTATTTATTGATGATTTTTTTTTTTACTATTTTTAATGTAATTTCTGACACTATTGTTCAAACAAAATCTTGAATAAATGCTGGTTACCAAATTTCAACATATAGGGCACATATTTTAATTCTAGGAATGCAATTTTAGCTTTTATGTTTACACATTAGTAAATATGTAGAAGTATTACATATTTTTAAAAATTTCTCTGGCATTACCATTTTAGATGCTATTAACTTTAAATGTGATAATATTATTTCATGTAAAAAATAAATTATAATACCAGAAGTATTTATCAAAATCAATTAAAATAAAAATAATAAATATTGACATCTTAAAGATAAAAGTCTCTGCATTCCCATAACTTTAAAATTATATTCCTTTCAATGATATTTCAGATGTATTTCTATGTTTTGTATATATGGCAGATAAAAACCAACTGATTGAATGCTATTTAGAATAGTTTTCAAGTCCCAATTTTTTTTAGTATATATTGCATCATGGTTTGAAAAATAAGAATTCTGTCACTATCAACAGTAATATTGCCATTTTAAAGAAGGTTTAGACATCAAAGATCAAATAAATTAATTGTAATGCTCTTAAATATTAAATATGTGTAAAAGGGTTTACTGATAGATATCCAATTGTTCATAGTTCAGGGGCTCACTCAGCTTTCTATTTAGAAATTTAAAAAAAATACGCAGGAATTTCTATTTGTCAAATAATCCACAGCATTTTTCTATTTGTGTGATTTAAGGCCAATGCTTTAATTATAATCTCATATTTATCGTTCACTTAACAACAACGACGACGACAACAATAACATTTTTTTAGTTTTGATCCAGGGAAGATGTGCCATTTTGTTTATGGATGGATCTTGAAAAAATCATTTAACTTTGCTGCTATAAATGATTAATTTAAATAATGTTTTCAAATTACCCAAAATCATCCTCTTATTGTATTAGAAACTAAAGGTTTTTTTAGTATTAGAAACAATACTTGTATTGTATGTCTATTTTCTTCTAGCGATGGATTGGCATCCCATCAGTAAGGATGTTTTTTCTTCTTTTATTTCTTTTTTAACTACAGTTAGCCTTTTGGAAATTATTGCCCTACTTACTGAATCATGCAAAGTCATATCTCTACTTTGCCCTGAAAACACAAAGTTTCCTCCTTATAGGCACTATATCTTTGCTTTTTGAAAAGAAAAAATGCTGTAACGGCAGTCACTGTCATGTTGATTAAATCAATTATAAGTATATAAATAATGTGTAGATATGACCTTGAATCATGATGGCTTTATCTACTTAGTCTCATTTTATATCAGAGCAACAGAAAAACATGCTGTATCCTTAAATAGATATGATTAAACCTTGTACATAGACTAGGTGATCATAATTGCAGTCCTTTTATGTGGCACCAGAGCTTTCCTAAAAGTAAATTTTAAATGTACCATTTTGCATATTTGTGATTGTTGAAATACTTTATGCAAAAGTCACACAGAAACCTAAAGCATTTTGATCCTGATAATATAAATAAAAGTAGTGAATGTTTGTTTAAGGTCAAATACATAGATCTTGGCTTCATTAAAAAAAAAAAAAATCTTAGTTGGTGTAAAGAAATTTTTGTATATAAAAAAGATGCTCATGAATTCCCATTCCAGATTTTGTTTTTGTTATCTATAAAAATTCAGCTGTTGCTTTCCATTTTGTGAAAAACCTCTAGACTTCAAGCAATATTTGGAACATATATCTGGTAGAAATACTTCTCTTCTTCTTTTTTTGCCTCCTTCTTTGGTCTTGACTTTACGGGTCAATGAGACAAGATCAAAAAAAAGAAAATTCTTTGAAACTTCTGAAATACTGCTTCTGCAAACATGTCATAGGAAGTTAAATCATCTTTATGTGCCAAAATCTCCCTCAGTTTATTCTTCAAATTTAGAGTGCCTGATCTTTGAAAAGTATCTATTCAGAGATTTCCGGATTACTTTTAGAAGTTTGCTGCTATGTTGCTTTAGCCTCACTTGCTAATCATACTCAGACAAAATTTTTGAGGAAGTTTCTAGATATGGTAGATATTTGCTATGGATGTATCTGCTAGTGAACCCTTTCAGAATGTCCTTTTTTATGCAATTTTTTGTCTAAAGCACAAATGGAAAAGTAGATTATAGAAATATGTTTTCACAGAGAAAAAAGAAATCAACAAAACAAAAAGCGATGAGCGTTTTGTATTTCAGATGCACACTGATGAGTATTTTTGGAGAACATAAGAACTCATTATGATTTGTGAACTTATACTTTGAGTCTGTTAGGATAGTTTAAGTTCTACACTGAAGATGAAAGGTAATAACATGGGGAAATTATTCTTAACCTTTGATTATTATAGTATCTATGGTATCTGAGGAGAACCTGGGAGAGCCTCAGATACCTGCTGACTCCAGATCTGGATGGAGTTCAGATAAACATGAGCAATTCCTTAGCTGTAAGGGAGGGAAAGCAATGGTGAAAGCAATATAGCAGCCACAGTGTTCATAGTTTAAGTACTCTAGATTTTTCAGTGCCCGATACTTAATTACTTAGTATTTCAGTAGTTATGCTTAAAACAGAAAAATGACTTGCTTTAACACTTCCAAGATTTCTTTAAGGTGAAAAATTGTCACCTTAGATAAATACCTCAGCACCTTTCTGTCTCCAAGTCACTCCTGGATTGGAATGTCTGGTACATGCTTTCTCTGATTGTCTTACTGAAATTTCCCTGACACACCAAAGTTTTTACAAAATTATATCATAGAATGAGTTTGTATATTTTTCCCAGACTCTTTGCAAAAACTGATGAAATAACTTTCTATACTCCATATAACTTTATTCTTCTTCATTTATGTCAACATAGCAATGCATATTTAAAATAAGAAAAAAAAAAAAAAATTCTATGTTTTCAAATTCAGTGTACAGGAAGTTTGGGGAAGACCATTGTTTTATGTAACTATGGATATAGTTATCAAGACTAGCAGAAGAATAAAACATGAGAGAAATACAGTTGCACATTCCTGCTCCTCCTATTTTTCTCTTTGTCCTGACAGATCAATTTTTTTCCATCATTTTTCCATCACAAAATCAGCAACGGGCTTTTGTGGGGTTTTGGTTTTTTTGTTTGCCTATTTTTATTTTTAAAGGAGAACTCTCTGCTTTTCAAAAGCCTCAGAAAAAAATAGCTTACATTTGTTCTTGAAAAAAATTTTTATGAGAAATAGAGATTTACAATGCCTTAAACATTTATTTCAAGTATAATGGCAATTAGATCAAGTTGTCTCCCACAAGGCCATCTGAGTAGTCTAGGTTAGCAATAATAATGTTTTAAACATTCCTGGAACAGGGAATCTTGTCACTTGCAAACACAATTCAGTAGATCACCAGTTTGGAAGAAAGTTCTTATTACTGTNAAGGCCGTCTGAGTAGTCTAGATTAGCAATAATAAAGTTTTAAACATTCCTGGAACAGGGAGTGTTATCACTTGCAAACACAATTCAGTAGATCACCAGTTTGGAAGAAAGTTCTTATTACTGTGATCAAATGAATCTCTTTAGGCTTATCTGGGGGGAAAAAAAAATCTAACAGAGATTTTCTAAACATATTCTTTTTGTTTACATGCAAAACTTCCCTAGAAATTCCAGCATCCAGAACATAACATTTAACTACCATGCGAATGACACCCTGTAAGGAGAGGTAGTAAATGCTCTTTATGGCAGGAAAAGCTGGTGTACACATTTCTCCCTTATATCTGTAGTACACAAAGCTGTTTGTGAGCAAATGGATGATCATCACACCTGCTGAAGCAAAAGTTACCAGCAGATATACTAATAAGTAAGATTATAGAATCATAGAGTTTTTAAGGTTGAAAAATACCTCTAAGATCACTGAGCTCAACTGTAGGGTGAAAGATCTAAGTTCTCATTTATATGAACATGAAAAGCTGGCAAAGGAATCTAAGCCAGAAAACTATAAATATTCACTGACGTCAGTACCACTCTATTTCTTCTACAGAATCTGAATTGATTTTAAAGAAAACTTCTACAAATCAGGTAATAACATGTTTTGTTTTGTTTTGTTTTAAGCAGTGCAATTTGATAATACATCTATGAAAAGCTCTTTCATAGATTTTAGAAAATTTGTCCACTGTGAATTGTATCTGTTGAATCAAAATAAGCTATTTGGAATAAATTTATATTTCAACTTTTAACCTTGATATAATCTATGATACACATTATCTTTACAACTGTCTGTTTCATTACTGGTGGTCTTAAATATCTCCATCTGTCTTGCTAGCTTGTGGATTTAAACCAAATAGTTGGGGGTTTTTTTTCCCCTTTCTACCTCTCACAGAACTTTCTTTGCTTTTTAATTTTTTTGTTTTGTTTTGTTTTTTCCCTTTTGCTTACATTTTAGACGAGAGTTATTTCGAAGAAACACATGTAGTTGTCATTTTGGAGGAAATGTTTACAGTTTAACTCTAAATAATGAATTGTCTTAGGATAGCAAATACAGAGTTTATAGAAAGCAAAGTATTTGTAACTACTCATATATAATTTGTGTCTAAAACATGCCAGAAAATGTTTTGCAAGGGTACAGAATATATTTCTTTGGAGCCATCAGCTTTCCCTTGTAAAAACAAACAAACAAACAAACAAAAAACCCCTGTCCTGTGTCTGGACTTTTAACATGCCTGTGAACACTACTGGCACACTGTTTTATTCCTTGCCCATAAGTGCAATCTGAAATAAAACTTCTTATAAAACATGTTGTTACATGAAAAATGGCAAATGAGAATGTTCGAATGCAGAGTTGTTTGCTTTTGCATAAAGCTGAAAGAAATATTTGTAAAGTTATGCCTTGGAAAAATAGTGTCCAGAAGTTAAAATCTTTCACATTTTTAAAATTTTTATTTTTTCCCACTACTAGAATTAAACATAGAAGCCACTATATTTCATGGTGCAGGTTCATCCTAGGGACAAATTCTTATTCTGAGTGCAGGATATGCCTGAGTGAAACCTATTAATGCTTTCCTCTGTGATCTTGTTTAAGGCCCAGTCTTGCTGCCTGAGGGAGGAGGAAAAATTGAATCAACATCTGAAGGAAACCTGAAACATCTTTGGTACTAATTATGCATTTCCTTGTTTAGACTTCCATTATCGTTCTTCCATTCTTCTGACACTATCTTCTACACAACCATTTTCAGCACATTTAAAAAAAAAATAATAAAATGCTGAGACATGATGGTCCAACTTTGAATTAGATTGTAAGCTTCTGTCAGACAAATAAGATCAAAAAAGAAATGTTAGACATAAGAATCTGAGAAGTTTATTCTACTAAAAATTTATGTTCATTTCAGGAAAAAATCTGCATTCTTGTGTCAAGAATCATAAACTTTTCATTTGCACTCCAGATTAGAGACTATGCTAATATTTTCTTTTTTCTTTTCCTAGATAAGTCAATGTTCCAGGATATATTTCACTGGATTTTAGCTTTAACAAAAACAAAACAAAACAAAACAAGAAAGTAATGCAGAACTGCATAGGTCTTTTATTAAGGAATCATTTCGGTGGTATACACTTGCAAATTTAAGCCACTGGATCTTGAACATCTGCCATACAAGCATCCTTTGAATGAGATTTACCTGACTTAGCTAAGGCAGTGTTAATCTAGCTGAGTTAGGAAGCCTCTGGACAAATAAGCCTGGATTTTCCATACTCAGAGAAAACACACCTATCAGATGCCTACACATACAAGTATATTTACACGTATGTGTTGTTGTGTATTGTTTAATTTGATAAACTTTGGTGGTACACAGATATCGTGCTCTCTAGGTGTCTGTTTCTTATCAGTTGCACGAGAATGACAAACTTCTGGTTTGTGAATTGTCCAGATGGTCATGTATTTAAATCTTGGTGTCCAAATGCTCAGCACTGTAACCCATACTGGCATGAGGGACATGAGATAGGGTTTTTTTTATGCTTGAAAGTATGAGCAGTGGTAGCTACTTGTGGGAAATGGATTTGTTGAGAATTCTCAAAGCCTGACAGAAGGCTCACATAGTATGCATCTGTATGCAAACATCAAGATAGAAAATGCTGACTTACAAATGCCATGGAATAGGACAGACATTGTTGAGAGAGAAATGGAACTAGAAACAAATTTCAAAGGATGACCTTGCAAATAAGACTAGATACTTTGGGAAAATAGAACTATGAAAGGTGCATTGTAGTGAGACCCATGAGGGGTGATTTTAGATGATTGGCTTTAAGGCTTTAACAGCACTGTGTGGCAAAAGCTGATAGGCTGAGAAATGCTTATAATGTATTGTAATGAGGAGATAGTTGGCTTCTGATTGTGATGGCATGAATTGTAACATCTGTATTGTCTCAGCCTTCACATGAGACTGAAAATGGAATAAAAGTTTTAAAATGCCTCTCAGTTGCCCCTTCTCTGAGTCAGGAAAGGGTATAATCCAACAGCTACTGTCATTCTTCATCTAAATATGAGAAATGTTTTGAGTTTGTTTTTTTTATTTTAGTGGGGTTTTTTGTGGTTTTTGTTTGGTTTTGGTTTTGGTTTTTTGTGTGTGTGTGTTTGTTTTTGTTTTCTGTAGATTTGATAGCTTTGAGTAATGGAAATGAAGAGGAGAGAAAGGGTCAATGTATGAGAATCGTGAAGAAAAGAACACCTTAATTAATTTATTTTTGACATTTTTTTATGTTACCCACTTAGGAAGGAGAAAAAGCTAGGTCTCAATTTGGACTGGAGGATGGGAAAGAAATAAGAAGGAATATTTTCAATTTAATTTGTACAAAACACTGCAAAAATTAGGGGTTTTTTTAAACTTGTTTTTGTTTTTGTTTTTGTTTTTTTTTTTCTTAAAGCATTTCAGTATGTAAAATCTCTGCTTTTCAACCAGAAATAATGCTACTACCTTCTATTACAAGAAAAATTTTACATTATTCTTTTTTAAGACTCTTGAATTAAAAATAAATTCAGATGTAATGTAATAATTTGAGTTTAAACATAGGTTCTCTATCAGTATTATAGGGAATAAAACCACTGAAGATTCAGAACATTACTGTCTTTCTCAAACTTAATGAACAGAAGTGTTAATTAAGTTAAGGTTATTAAAATTCCTAATGGCGATGATGCATTGAAAGATGCTCTATACTTTACTCTTGAAGATTCCAGTCATCAAAATCTTCTACCTGATGGAGAAAAAAAAAAAAATCTTTTTACTTATTGCACCATCAGGAGACAATAGAACTTGAGAATAGGCTTATTTTACCATCATACTCAACTGGATACTTATTATGTTATAAAATTTATAGAATGCATAACAGACTTGTTGAAACATCAGCAACCCTTTTGCCAAATCCTGAAATCTCAGTAGTGGGTCTTGACAACCACATTTTCTGGATATTAGATTTATAGCATGAGCACAGCAATCTGTATTGCTTCATTAGTGTCATGATTATGACATATCAACCCAGATGAAAGAATAAAGGAGTTAATTTAGGCATAAGGATAATAAAATGCATAACACAAAATGTTTTCCCATAGTTCTGTGAGATTAATTCTTTTCATCTTTTCTATTAATTTTTCAGAAGTGAAATTGTTCCTGTCACCACTTACCAAAACAACATGAAGTTTTGTACGTAAGGTTAACTTCTCATAGTTTAAATATACAAGCTTTAGCAACAGCAACAGAGGATACCATCTGAATGCTGACTAGCTAAAAATGTCTGCAGCCATTGTAGCTAATATAGCCATTTTCAAAAACATGATAATTTTCTGAGGTACATGCACCTAAAATGTCAAGAAACCATTAAAATAAATACTCTAAATAGCAGGAATGTCGCTTGTTATAGAGTAGTCTATTTTTTTTACCATTTCTTTAAGCAGAATAATTGAGATATTAAATATTTTCCTAGTCTGACATTCACCTTCTTATGATGCTCATTGGTGACAAGCATATCATGGTGCCAATAACATAGCATGGTGTTAATAAGGTTGTGGGTTTGATCCCTGTATGGGTCATTCAGTTAAGAGCTGGACTTGTGGGTCACTTCCAACTCAAAAGATTCTGTGATTCTGTGATATACTATTGGAGGAACTTCAATTTCTCTTCATAAGTAGTATTAGTATTAATATTAGTATTAATAGTATTGGTTTTGGGGATTTTTTTTATTTTTTGGGGGGTTTTTTGGTTTTTTGTTTGTTTGTTTGTTTGTTTGTTGTTTGTTTTTTGTTTTTGTTTTTGTTTTGTTTTGTTTTTTCTTTCCCCTCCTAGCTCTTCCTTCGTATGCTGAGTAAATTAGTCAGGTATATTTAATGAAAAGTGTAAGGATTTTAGAAGCTTTATTCTGGACTCCTGATCAGAAAAGACTGCCATAAGTCTTCATCACTCAGAAATCGGTTTTATACTGTAATTTATTCTATTTCTAACATGAAGAGGAAAATATAACAATTTTCTAGATAACTATTATAATGCCAGTGTTTGCTGGGCAGTCAACTATATGGAGTCTGAAAATTTCCTGTGTTCAGCAGTAACCTTGTGCTGTTACTGTGCATATTAACAATTTCTGTATGTGTACCATGCATGCACAATCAAACTTCAAAGTTAACATGAATTCTACAGGATGAACAAAAAATAAACCTCCATGGCTTTCTAGTGTGAAGAACTGAGAATAATCAGAGTTCATTGAAAAGATAATTAGTAGAAAGTGCTGATATGATTGCAAAGCATGGGTGCAGCTGTTTGTGCCTATAAGGAAACACAGCCATCTGTATGCACAAGGGTTTCATTGCAGTATGACAGCTTCTTTCCGAAACCAACGCAGCTGAGCTGGAAGGAAACAGGACAAAAAAAAATCACTTTTCAATTAGGCTAGTAATTTATTTATGCTGTAATACTGTAGATTATATTTTCCCATCCTTATTTTCAGAATTAATTTGAAGTTCTGTTCCACTTTTGAAGATGAAGAGGACTAGGCCTGGGGGCTTGCTAGTCTACTCAAATTTCATTACTCCATCTGTTTAGAGCCTTAATGCTTAAACAATGCTTCAGTGTACAGAATTCATTTTAATAGATATAATTCCATTTAGAATGTATGGGAATAAGTTCTAACATAATTTCCTGAAAAAATCACTTGGTGGCTTTGGAAGAGAGGCCACCTTTCAGACTACAGTTCAGGCTACAGGCGCCTAAGAAAATGTTCAGAAATAAATAATTCATAATGTTTGCGGGGTAAAATATTTATTGCTGTTGTGAATAAAAACATATCTATTTTCATCTGAAATCCTGTTGAAATCTTCCTGTCAGAGGACTGTATAAACTATGATTATTGATAACTTTAAGTAAACTAGCAGTATTGCCAGAAGAAACAGAACAATAACTCAAACGTTTTCTGTCCTTCCTCTATGAGGAGCAATCTGACTCCTTTCACTATCCATCAGCAAAACAACTGGAATTTTTATTCACGACCAGATGAAACAGTAATTTCAAATTATAAAGTCTTGTTTTGAAAAGTTCATAGAGCCTCCTACACCAGTGCATCTGAGTGAAAACCTTCCTTTGCTTTTGGAGGGTGAGGGAAATTCATCCCCACACAAATCATTCATTTAAGCACAGAAGAGAATTTCATACCTTTGGTTTTATTTATTCAAGGTTTTATGATTCTTAATGAAGTTCTAACAGGTAAAAAAACTTCCTCACACCAACCTCACAGAATTGCAAAAGCTATAATAGATCCTATTTGCTAAGTCACTTCAGTTCCTACTCAGATATTGTAAAGCCTTTGATAGTGAACTCAATCCCATTGATTCATTTTTTAAGTAGCGAGAGACGGAGGCACTTCATCCTATTCTTTTCCTGTAGTCATAACCACATTATGTCCTCAGTTCTGCCAGGAGTCATCAAAGCATGAGGAATCTTTCTCTGATGATATGGTGGCAGAATCAAGTCTTAGGATACAATGTAATGCTCTACTTTACAAAACCTACTCTACAATGATTGGCTGTAAAAAGAATATACAGGTCCAAAGAAATATAAATTGTGGGGAGAAAAATTGCCAGACAAAATACTAAACAGAAGACACCAAACCTCTTCCACCTACGTTACTGAATTACCCTCTGCTATTATTATTACTATTATCGCTAAAATGTGAATGGAATAAAATAAAATATAATCACAATTATTATTTTATTGTATGTAAAAAGAATAAAAGTCTCTCAATATGAATATTTTTCTATTATGAAGTTAATCAGACACTTCATACTTGAAAAGAGAAAGTTTTAAGGATGAATTAATTTTCCTAGTTTAACAATTCTTTTTTAAACTAGTAACTAGCAAGGATGTGACAAGGCCTAGGTCTTGAAAGAAAACTACAACTTTTTCCATACTCTCTCCAAAGTGCTCATTTACTCATTGAAAGGGGTTGATTCAAGCATAGTTCAATTCATCATACACTCATGCTCATATTTTTAAGCAGATGCTAGCAAGGCTTTGCACGACATGCAATGTTCCCAATGCCAAAGAACAGTGGGCAATCTGTTCTTCGTCTTTTGAAAACGACTAGCTGATTATTCATCTCATTCCCTAACTATTAAGGATGAATAAAGTGGTTTGGATTACTGAAAAATGAGTTAACCTGAAATTTTCACAAAACTGGGGAGAAAGTTCAAGTGGTTTTGAAAACAAAGTAGTATTAGAAAGTATTACCCACAGAGAGTAAATATAGCAGAAAAAACCCAATTTTTTGACAGAATGTCTGGCCTCAAAAATATTCAGCCCTGCCAGTGTTGTCATTAATGTGTTTTATAATTATTTTGTAATTTTTTTAAGAGTTGTTACAGGGCTTCACCTTTTGAGATTCATCCGTTACTATTGCATGTTGCATCTATGTATTACCTTAGCACTACCCAGGGAGCTCCAGTTTCTATAATTGCAGCATCTGAGATTATCTGTTATATCTCAGTATAAAATTATAGAATATAATTAATATTTTAAATACTCACTAATCTTAGAATTATTAAACTGGAAAGTTCAAAGAGTCTTATTATTAAAGGACAGTTAAGCCAGAAAATCTCTTCCATTCATAGCTAGGCTGGAGTTTCATTTTGAGAAAAGAATCAACAGCATACAATAGTACTATTTCTCGGTTGATTTTCTAAAATCATAAAAACTTAAGAGAACTCATAGTTACATCACTTGCTAGTGTAATAATGCACAGGAGAGATATTTTAGATCAGGAAATCACATTTTAGTTTGTTTTTCCAGGAAACTGATATTATTCTGTCAATAGTTGTTTTTAAATGTGATGGGGAGGTACAATTTTTGATGACTTTTTGTTCTTTTCTTTTGACTGCAAGCTTTCAAATATTTAGTTTCACATGAAGTAATGTATATAAGTTTGCAAATTAAATGTGCACAGTTTTTGAAATTTTATATATAACAGGCCAAAATTTAACAATTATGAATTAATACATTCATAAATTAAATATATTCACACCATTGAAATTACAAATATTGAGTAAATCTGGCACTGTGGACATATTCTAACCACAAAAAAACTTTGAAATAAAGTTTCCTTTGGGACAGAGAAGCATATGCTGGTCTTGAAAAGAACTGAAATTCCTTGTTGGCTGTGTTTGTCAGTTCTAAAATATTTTGACTGCACGCTTGTCTTGTCTAAGAAGATCAAGAAAGGTGATTATTCTAATTTAAATGGAAGAATAAAGGTGACCTTAAGTAAAAAATTAAAGCAAGATTTTTTTAATAGTTAAATTCAAATGTTACATATCCAGATTATGAATAGCATGCTAAGGTATAAGTCTATATGAACTGTTACATCTCCAAAAGAACTATGGATCTTTGAATTAGTGTCAGTGGATTTATTCTTGTATTTCAAATAATTGGAAGTTAGACAATGTGGTGTGAGAAAAAAATCCTGACACTTTCCAATCCTGACCTCATAATAAATTAACTAAAAAAATGTGTTTGTTCACCATTTTCTTATTTTCTGGGTACCCAATAGACTTGACATAAATAATTTTGACTTGTTCTCTTCTTGGAGACCTTTATGCCTCTTCTGTCCAAAAACCATCTTAGGACCCTTTCTGTTCTTTGCCACACCAGTAGTCTTTCCAGACCTGAAGACCTTGTGTTTCGTTATTGCATTTTGGCAATGCAAATTTAACCATCCTTTTCAAGGTGGGTCTGTGGTACAGGAGTTGCAGTAGAGTAATGTTTTGTAACTCTAATAACCTAGATTAAAGGTTGAGTACCTGCCTGCTGAGGAGGGAATTGACTGCCTGTTAGTCAGGCTGCATGGCTCCTCACTTCTTCACTGCATCCAGCTTGTTCCTTCGGGTGCAGTAGCAGAATACTCAATCCTTGCCATAGGTACACAGCTCAGAGAAGGGCCTTTGACAAGGAATCTTTGCAGCTGCAGTGATTCCTGTTCCACCTGCTTTATGAGGAATTAAATCTCCCAGTTGGGTTTCTACTTAACATAGTAGGAGCAAAAAGGAAACACAAATTCATCTGATTAGACAGTCACATTCAGCTTACTTTCTCTACAGAAGGAATTGCTAAACATCAGCTTCTGCTCTGTCTTTTTGAATTAGTGTCACAGAATGGTTTCTGCTAAATCTTTTACAAAAACCCCAAAAAAACCCAAAATAACCCTCTTAAAAATATAGCCAATATTTCTGTAGAAATGCAGACTGTTAAAAGGACTGAAATCATGTGCTGGTGACTTTCAATGAGCAACTCATTTGCTATGATGCAGCAAGAGGCAAACTCTTTTATGTCACAAGTCTTATTATCATTATGATCTCTCTGTAAAACTCTACCAAAAAGAAAAATGGGTGTATGCCTTGACTTGGATGCTCAAATAATATACAGTGGTATGACAGCACTGAATAGATTGATTATATTTGCTCACGCCGACTGAAGATCTGATTGTTTACTCCCTGTTCATTAATATCTCATATAGAAGGACTTTTTTTTGGAGATTATACTACTTTTCTATTATTTAAAGGTTTTCCAGGGGTACACTTAAGGTATTTGTTAATAGCTGATTGAAAATTAAGTCTAAAATTAAATATGACACTAACTGAAGTGACTAATAAAACAATTAATAAATTTTATTGTGCCCTTAAGGCTAGGTCCTTCTAACTTTATTCAAGACTTTTAGAAATTAGAAGAAGTTATTTAAGTCTATCCTTAGTCAGTGGAAAGAGAACTGGTGCCTCCTCAAAGCAGGATTCCTCCTGATATAACATATAGGTCGAACTAGGCACATTGAATTCCTTCCGGGACTGAAATTTCCATTTAGTTAAACAAATTTGACAGAGAGCCTGATAAACAATCAGACTGGATATCTAATGGATAAAATCAAAGGAGGCTCCTACTCCAAACATCGAGCTGTGAAAGGGTGCGTCTTTCACAGTTTCTAAAGGAAAATATTCCCATGAAGAATTTGAAAAGGAATGTTGAATGCTTCACACAACAAATAATTTTTAACTCTGGAAAAATTAAATGTTGACCTTTTTCTGAACATGTTTTAAAAGTGTATAATCTTTTTTATACCTTTAAAACTATATTTTAAATTATAATTTCTTATGAGCAAATTTCCTACTAAAGTTAGCTAATTACTAAAATTAATGGTACAATATACAACAACAGCTCCATATCACAAAATTAGTTCCTTTAATATTTATTAAAGAAAAATAAAACCCTTATGAAGAATCACATGCCATAAAGTAGAGACCTGATTTTGGTCTCATTAAAGCCATGAAATTCTTACCTGTAATGTCAAATAGAACAGAACTGTACCCTAGAAATAAATGCCTCAGGTTTTCCTTGGAAACCTGGGCTGAGCTGTTAATATAAAAGACATTTTGGTCATAGAGGCACTGAAAATGACAGTGTTAGTGCAGCTATTTTGTACATACCTTGAGTAGAGGTCAGATTAGCTCCTGAGTTACTCTACTTGTTCTGTTTGCTTTTGCTACAGTTGTTTCCAATGTGGATTCAAACCTACTTACTTTATATGCTTAGGAATTGGAAATTTAATCATGTCAGTATAATTATACTTCACGGTGTCACAGGAAGCCCTGCCAGGTAACTTCGTGTGACATGGCCACTCCAAAATATTCCATTTGCTGACTTAACATACGCATTCTGAAAACTCGCTTCAAAAAATGTTTTTAATGTATATATTATTGCCTAATACATATTTATTTTTGTCTCTAGGATATAAATAACTACTGAAGCATCCTTGCTGAAGAAACATAGAATGCTGAAATATTCTCTTCTTAACTTCCCATCAAAATGTATGTTTCAAAAGCAGATATTTTTGTTATCTTGAATAACAGACCTTAATCACATACTCATGGCTGTGATTAAAAACTTTTTTTTTAATTGCTTAAATCTACTTTTCCTTGCTGTTGCTTTTTGTTATTGATAGTCTATTGTATATTTGAGTCATCACAGTTTTTTTTTTTAGTTACTGCAACATTTCTAGTTTAGCAAGAATTTTCTTTTCATATGACTTCAAAAATTCTGTAATACTTAAGTGAATATAATGCAAATCCTTCTTTCACTTTGTCCTTCCAGTTTTCTCATGTATGTCACCCTTTCTAATCATGTTTTTCTTAGTGGCTTATACAGTTGTAATTCAAATGAAAATCCTTTTTTTTTTTTTTATTCAAGATTTTCTCAACTATTGTTTTTTTTCTGCTATTATTACAGAAATATTTTGAAGAATTCAGTCACCCCTATTACTTTTCACTTTCTTCCAACTGTTTTCAAAAGAACTATGCCTAAGTTTGGATAAGACACAACTCTCTATGCTTTAACTTACATGATTGCATGGACTAATCATGGACAGCATCTAAAAGTCCTTTATCTATCTCTTTTATATACATTTAATTTGTCTCAAAGTTACCTCTTGTACTGATGAAAGTAGAGTTGATTATGTTGTTTTAATTTGTTGTATTTGTACCATA